>VZSC01019280.1:154112-202924 GCA_013398225.1 Steatornis caripensis
GGGGTCAGACTCTTCTCAGTGGTGCCAAGCGACAGGGCAAGGGGCAATGAGCACAAACTGGAACACAAGCAGTTCCACCTGAACATGAGGAGGAACTTCTTTACTGTGAGGGTGACAGAGCACTGGAACAGGCTGCCCAGAGAGGTTGTGGAGTCTCCTTCTCTGGAGATATTCAAAACCCGCCTGGATGCATTCCTGTGCAACCTACTCTAGGCAAACCTGCTTTAGCAGGGGGGTTGGACTGGATGATCTCTAGAGGTCCCTTCCAACTCCTACCAGTCTGTGATTCTGTGATTCTGTGATTCTGTGAAACCTACCAGAGAGGGAAGCGATGCTTTGAATTCATCACATTTCAGGCATAAACTGCAACCAACACAAAGCTTTGAAGGCTTTGGCTCAGTCTTTTCCCAGATTAGCTTGTGGCACTAGTTTGCACCAGAAAGGCAAAGTTTATCTGAAATGGTGGCATTGTATGTGCTCCACGGTAATACATGGTGATGACCTTCACGTGAAAGGATAAGATATGTGTGACACTTTCAGCAAGTAAGACGTGTCCAGAAACCTGCAAGCTGTTCATCACAAATGATCCTAGGTTTGATTTCGAGATGTCTGTCATCTGCTTAGTGGCGTGAGTCCTCTGGTGAACTTCTGTCCTATTTTGGCTGATTCATTATATGCTCAGCCCTACTGAAATGTAATGAAGAAGCACCGACTACTTCTGAGCTGGCACCATGGAAATCTTTAGCTCCTAGCCATTCTTGCAGCCTGTCTGCAGCTCAGGCTTGTAATTTTGACCTTACATAAATCTTATGAAAAGAGAAGGGCTACACTTAAATCAGTCCCGCAATAGCTGCCAGAAATGTCATGTGTGGCAGTGAATTACTCTGTCTTGAAAAAATCAAGCAGAAAGCAAGAGGCAGGAGAAGAAATGCTTCCTTCTTGGAGGAAGTACAAACCTCTCCTGCAGGTCTGGGAAAAACTGGATGTTAAAGTGCTGAGAGATGACTTTGACCTGGAAGAGAGATGAACTGCAGTCAGGCTTGCTGGAGAGGAAGGGAAGCTTAGTCTCCAATCTATCTGGTCAATTCTCTGAAGTAAAAGGAAAGAAAAAAGGACTAGGGAAACATGTTTCCAAGCCAAATGAATGGGAGGACACAGGGTTTTTTTACGCTGTACTGCAACAACACCTATTGGTGACCAACACTAAGAATAATCTTTTTGTTCATTCTTTTGATTATGACTTATATTTTAACCACATCTATAGCCAATTTTCTTCCTAACATTGTTTTAGCGAGAAGAACAAACTCTAGCATAGTTTTCCACCAGAACTTCAGTCCTGACCACAAGGGAATTTGAAGATGTGCAAATCTTTTGCTGTTTTTACCATTGAATTTTCCTGAATTTATCTCCTCATCTGTATCTATCTGTTCTTCTTAAGAAGTGGTATTAAAATTTAATAAGCATTTCCAATCAGCATTTTTTTATGCAATCAAAGACCCAAGAAGCAAATCACAGAGCTTATATCTCCTGTAACACTGCAACACAATTTTGCAGAAGTATAGGTTTCAATTTCCTGATCCAATGATTACATCAAACGAAGAGAAATTGTTTGTGTCGCCACTCAGATTGTTCAGCTGAAAGACATTTATCAAACACAGCACATAATCAAACATTAGTAAAACTAGCTTATAACTCTCCTACTAACACTGCACCTGTAGAAAACGATTGTTCCCCTGGTTGGATGCCAGGTGCATGCACACTACGTTCCATTTTTCAATACAGAGTAGGCACAGAGGGGAAATACGGAGTAACCCATTGACAACGAAAATTCATTGTTGGGACAGGTGCTCGTTGAAGTTTGCATGATGTGTTCGGTGTAAGTTGAGGTAGGTGTTAAGCATGTTCATATTAAATATACTGTAAAACATCTATGAAAAGTGAAAACTACTTACGAGAAACAGCAGCATTTCCCCACTGAATAACTGATTATGTTTTACCCAAAAGAAAAAGTCTTACAGGTTAGTGTTGTTTGTTGTCTCAAAGGAGCCATTTTGCAGACACTGTTTATAAGTAATCCCAGCATCTTTCCTCTTGTGTAGGAAGTCTCGTTACTCTGAAATTAATTGATGAGGGGAGAGGAGGGTAATAGATGAACAGGCTGTTTGATGAGCAGCATCAGAGCAATTTTAAACCCTCTTTACTCTCCTCTTTCCCAACCAGTTCATTTCAGAGCTGACATTACAGTTATTGAACTAATAGACAAAAGGACAAGACTGGATTGTGCCATGACCCTGCCACTGAAGGCTGAGAAGCAATCAAGCTCTCGGTGAAGAAGAATAAGATCAGTATCAGAAAAAGCAAGTGTACTTGCCATGGGGTTTGAGGCCACTTTGCTCACCCAACAAGGAAACACTGTATTTGGTAAATTAAATACACAGAGACTCCCATGAAATTTTATCCAGGTGAATCGTTACTGATGTGGGCTCAAGGAATTGTGGTTCAAGAGCTAGAAAATCACTTTATCAAATTTACTTCCAGTCAGCCTTCTTAGTGACAAATATTTTCCCTTTACATAGTGTATTCTAGGAAATATTGCAGTTTCATTCACTTTATATAGTGAATGCCTTGTGAATGGCAGAGCATTCCCTCCATCACATTTACTTGTACAGGGCTGAATCTTGGTTATCACCTTGAACTGGCTAAAAAACTTCCGATGTGTGTGTATCATTAGTCAAACTAATGGATATAAAATAACCATCTTCTTAGAGTATTGCTTTTTATGGCTTATAGTGATTGATACACTCAAAGAAGTTAAAACGATGGGACAACACCCAAATCCTGATTTTCAGTGCTATTTAATCCAGGAAATACTTGGCTCCAGAGTCATATTTTGTAGGGAAGATCATAATAAGGCTGAAAGATAGTATATCAGGTTTCAACTGCCTGTTTAGGTGTAAGATCCCTCAGCACACTTTGCAAATGAACAGGAAAGTTATCATACGCCTTGCTGAAACTTGATTTAGATATTTCCTGACTGCTGCCTTAAAATAGCACTAGAAGTTTTCTGCTGTAAATGGCAAGAACTGGGTCTGTCTGCCTTAAAAAATAATTGCATATTATTTTTGCACAGTGATTGTGCTGCTTGATGAAAATTTTCTGAAATTAGTTTCTCTGGCTAGTGCTGTTACAAAAATTGCAGTGACCTGAATTATGTGTCAGATTTTTCTGATATGGACAGAGTCAGCATTTTCTTTGTACTGGTAGTGGAAGTTTCAGTTACTGGCAGTTCAAAGTTTATACAGGCCAAAAAGATTACCTGTCCGACTCTAATATTTTATTGCTATTTGCTCTGCGCTTCCTAACATTGCATTTTTCTTGGTCTCTTTATAAGGCTGATGAGAGGAGAGGAGGATGATAGCAAATTGAATCACAGAGATCTCTGCAACAATACAGGGTTTTTTAAATAATGAAAATAAATGAAATAAAGTCAATTAAGTAAGAAATAGCCATGATGTGTTTCTTACTACGATCACTGGATTATCTGAGCAAGATTTTTCTGCTACATTTTAAGGACAGTGTAGCAGCATTCTGCCAATTAACACTGTAATTATATTTCACTTATAAACAACGTTTTAGGCAGTTACATTAATAGATACATAAACAGTATTTGATGAAGAGTCTATCACTTAATGGTTTTTCACGATGTGCCAGGATTATGTTTGAGGGCTTTGCATGGTAAATGGAAAAGTGAAACCACATTTTGGCAATTTTGCGCTATCTGTTGTTTGCAGGACAATATACTGGCCATTATTACTTCTTGCTGTAATAATTTCTTCTGTTATTCTCCATGAATAGATGTAATTAACTGCTCAAAAAAAGGATATATTGGAGATAATACTTTGCTGAGATGTGGTTTGATTCTCTAAATGATGCTTACACTTTATCAGCTACATTACTGTGCTGCTATCAATACATTAATGTGCTGACTAAGCAGCGTAAAGTACCTCAGAGATCAAGAATAGCCTATCATTTCTTTTAAGTCACCATATTTCGTTCAGAAAGAAAAGCAAAAGTGAGACCTACTAATTTGATGAGGACTGTAAGGCATAGAAGACAGAAACACTCAACTAGTGTACACAGCTCAGCCATTACCTGTCTTAACCCACGCCCCATATGCCACACTACCACAGGCAGCTTCATCGATGTTACAGGACAGTCTAGGTACAACTGGTCTGGCTTCAAGCCTCTTCTGCTGAATACAGGACTAGCTCAAAGAACTGCATGATGTGAAAGGAGATCGTTGCACACACCTTCTCCAAACAGCGTCGAGTGCCTGATGTCAGCTGCTGAGGACAAAAGTATTTTCAGCAGCTGTTGCTTCCTCCCCTTCAGTCTTTGTGGGCAGTGTCCTTGCGTAGCAAAGAAATGCTTCTTCCTTCTTACAAATCTGTGTAACGTTTCCAAGGGCCCTCCCAGAGACTGTCTCTCTTTTTTTCTCTGGGAAGATTTTCTTGGAGATGTCGAATTGGTAAATACAAAGAGAGAGAAATACGGAGTGAGCAAGGAAAAGAGAGAGACAAGCATTATATCACGGAGTTGTTCCTTCCTGGGAGGACTGCAGACTAGGTTAGAATTACTCACAGGATTATTGCTTCTGATTTTCAAAGGTTTCTTTTGTTCCTATAATATGCAGAATGGCATAAATAAACTAGTAAGAAATACCGATAGACCTTCCAACGCTTGATAAGTAACATCCAATTAGGCATAGACAGATATGGATCTTCTTTTGACTAATTTGAACACCGTAATAAATTGTGCCCTGGCTGACTTCCACAGCATTGCTGTGCTCTGTTAAGCAGGAACCGCTTTCTTCCCCACAGTCAGTGCCACACCTGTAGCAGGCGGTTTGACTTTATGAAGTCTACAGAAGCAGAGGCATCAGAGTCTAGCAGAGACCATGAACCCTAGGGACATAACCTGTTCTCTTACCTGAGCTCGGGTCACCTGAGGGCAGGCTGTAGCCTGGTTCTATGGGTGTGTGCTGGGTGAACGGTAATAAGGACGCTGGGAGATGAGCTCAGTTGTAGTCTTTGTACCTTCCGAGCCTGCCAGTAGCTGAAGTGTTACAAAGAGCAGGTCATGCCCTGCACTGCTTTGCTGTGGTATTGCAAGTACTTTTTCTGCTTTGGAATGAAAACACTTTGACATCCCCTGAAGAGCGGTCTGTGCCAGGAGATATGTGGGAAAGCCTGCAGTGGAAGAAAAAAATGTATAAGGTTGTATTGTATTATTTGAGGAACAGAAAGGGTCACAGCACACATATGCATGGTGTTAGAGGATGGAAAGCCCTCCTTTCGTTTTTTTTTTTTGGTATTTATTCAAGTCATTTTAGGATGAGAGGAACAGTATAAATACCACATGCAATATTATTATTACTTCGATTTTTTTCACTGTCATCCCCAAAACTGGTATACAGCCTGAAAAGTACAAGTGAATTACATACATATATAAATATACTACACCAATGTCTTAGGTATAGCACGTATTTTACACTGCAGTTGTTGAACAATTTTGAAGATACCAACCTTAAGGAAGTAAAAAGGTGCTATTTTGCAATCAGCAGTATGTGGTGGGTGTGCAGATTAGAGGGACGAGAGTCGCCCAGGAGTTAGAAGACCAAAGAATTCAGGTTCTCGCTGGATCGCAGCCCTTCTCCATAGCTGTGACCAGCTCCTCAGAGTTGAAGCTGAGATGGAAAAAAATGAGGTGCCCTGTGTTGGGACACTCAACAAGGCAGGGGAGCCTCTGCTTTTGGAAGTGAATGTATTCCTAGGACTGCTGTTTGTGGGGGAGGTGAGTGCCAGGATACAGGCAGACAAAAGGCACACAGGTATTTGTGTTATTTTAAAAGCTGAGCTGAGAGAAACAGTGGCCTCAGCACATTCTTTGGGAAAGCCAAACTAGTATCTCTATTTAGGGTTGTCACAGACTCTCTGACTACCATGTTTAGCAGTGCAGCTCTGAATGCCCTCACTTGTAAATTGGTTTCCATAGACCTTCCCAGCTTGCTGATGGTTATAAGGATGGTAAGCGGTGATATTATTCCACTGTCCTAATGACACAGCATCACAGACTCCAAGTTCTACAGTTATGGTTCCTGTAATCACTGAAACCGTATAAAAAGTGCAGTGGTTTCGAAGCGATGTACTTAAGAGAAAGTCAGTACATGCTTCGACTTGAGTATATGACTTGCAGTATTGCAGAAACTTAGTCTTTATTCTACTGATCTGTATTAAAATGCACAGTTTTCTGAATTTAATAAAATTCAAGTTCTAAATTTTCCTGAACATTGATATAGTGCCAGGTACTTGAAGACAATGCAAACAGGACTACAGCATTAGCATAATAAAACACTTAAGAAACTGCTTAAATTTAAACTTAAGTGCGCACTGTGCTTTGCTGTGTGAGAGCCCATGGAGGATCAGAACTGCAAATAGTGAAGTGGAAGGGAACGTAATTTCTTACTGAGAGCACATACCACAGCTGGGGGCCGCTTGCAATTCCTCTTGTACGCATAAACAGAGCTTACCTGCCAAAGAAAACCATTTTACTTTGGTCAATGAAATCTGTTTGTTGGAAGAGGTCTTCTGGCCAGTGAATCAATTCTTTCTGAAAAATACCATTAAACTTTTAATTTGAAGCAGGCTACCAAGAATGACAGACAGAAGGGACCGGTTTGCAACTCCATTAGCACTGTATTGTGTTGTTGTGATGGCAAATACTATAGTTTTCACTAGAACACAGACCTTCAGTCTCCAGCTATCATCTCATTCAAAGACTGTAACACGTTTTCATTTAAACAGTGACATGTTGAAAAGCATGCTTTTCATTAAAAGCTGTGCATTTTGGAAAACATGTATGTTCTGATGAAGCGTCACGCAGAAAAAGATTGAAACACTTTGGTGATAACTTTTTACATTAAAATAAGCTTTTCAGAAAGAATACGTTACTTTTAGTATATATTTTGAAAGCCTTTTAAAACTCAGAAGTTAGTAAAAGCTTTTCAGTCTTGCAGAAATGAAATGTTTACATTGAATTTTTTTTTTTCCCCTGCAGAATTTCTTCAACAAGACAGTCGTGGCTGTTTTCTTCCCTTCTGTTTCTGAGTGGAAAATAAAAACAAAAAATGCAAAACAGATTGTGGTCAGAAAACTAATGTTAGACCGTAATTCCTCTTGCCACTCAGTTATTGATACTAGTTCAAGCTATAAGTTATGCTAGATCATGAATGCTGCATTTACTCTCTGAAGCACCTGTGGCGCAGGGTTTGTAATGTGCTCTATATTCCTGCTGCAGCCCACTTAGTGGACAGCAGATACTTCTGCCAGTCTGATAGTATCTAATTACAAAGCCAAGGGGTGCATATTTCAGTAGTACACTCTGAGATGTTGAAAGATGATATTCTGAGAGAGAGAAGGGCATATCAGCCATTGATTTAGGTCACAGAAACAATTCACTACCGCATGAATAACATTAGTTGAACGTTATATCCAAACATAGTAAAAAACTTTAAAAATCTCATCTGTGATAAAGGTTGGCATTAACATTTCAGCTTTTGCCAAAGTATTATACCAGCCCATTAATCTTAGCAGAAAAATATTCTGCCTTTGCTAGAATACAGTTGCTCGTATAATGCAAAAAACAGAGCTAGGTTTTGGGGTGGGGTTTTTTGCCTCTGTTATTGGAAACAAGCACAGGAAAGAGACAAGTACTTTCAAAGAACCAAGTGTAAACTTGCGGGTCACGCCAGCTCTGACATAATTTATATATGGATATGAATGTAAATAGCTATTCTTTTCACACCAATGAGGTTAAACCACAGGTTTATGCCTTCTATTCAGAGGGAGGATTAAAAAGAAAATCATCCCATGACTACTTTTGTAGTGTTGCTGTCATAGCTTTTATTTGCAACCAAATACAAATGAGCCTAACACCATGAATATTCCTCTTACTGCTGGGCTTTTCCGTTTCCTTGCTTGCAGACATGGTCATATACAGAGGTTTTCAAAAAGAAAATGTTACCACTGTTTTATGAGCAATCACTTCATGCCCCAGGGCGCAGGAGTGGTCCTTACACCACAAGTAGAAATGCATTGGTGTGGACCAGTTCCTCTGCTCTGATTTTAGCCAGCACTTATCTGTTCTGCAAAAATATCAGGTTATGAGTTTTGCTCCAAAGATAAAGAGCGATTCAAAGCCAGCGAGGCAGACATAAACTGTCATAAAAGATACTAAATAAAATCTATAGCCTTGGGAAAGCAATTCATGACAAATACGCTGAAGAAATAATTCAGTATTATTATTCAGTAATTCATTTTATGAATTCCCCTCACAAATAGGAGTGTGAGTGATATCTGCTCAGGCTAGGGGGACTGGTCAGGACCTGAGTAGCTATGGAAGCAGTAGAAAAACACAGACTCTTTTTGCTGCTCCTTTATTTGCAGCTGGGTCCAGAAGCCAGGGGTAAGATGTAGTGGGGAAGGTCTGAATCCAGAGACATTCACGGGAGTTTTATGGTGTACATATTTAACTGGCTTTCAGAAGCACCATGGAAACACCTGACTGTTATATAACATTTTCAGAGCTACTGAGACGTCTGTTATTATTGTCATGGCAGCTGTAATACAGAAAAGGTAAATTCTGGAACAGTTATTTTAGGAGTATGATTCCCAAATATTTGATATTTCTGCAGCTCCAGTAATATACCAAGTTTTTTCAAAAAATAGAACAAAATATTGAAACAACTTGGAGACTCACATGTTCTGTAATATGTTTTTGTCCACTTACACTGACTACCAGAATTTCTTTTAAAAAACATTCCAGGTGTCATATTTCCGTGACCTCTCTGTTTTATCATTTACTTTGTTTTGTTTCACTATCTCTTTTTTTTTTTTGTCATATTTTTCATGTTTCTGTTTCTACATTTAGCTTGTACTACTCTTCCTTTGTCAGTATCCTGGCATTTTGGGCTTTGGTTTATTACCTATTTTTGATTATTTCTGTCTTTTCATCCCTTTTTCAGTCCCCTGCATGCCTCCATTTTGTTGCTTGTGTGCTTGCTCTATTAAGCCTTCTCTTTTTCATCAGCAGTTTCTTCCTCTGTTCTGTGATCTTTCTTGATGTTAAGCTCGTATATTTAGCCTCATGGGATGCCATCCCTCATGCTGTTTGCAGAAGACTTGCTCAGTTAATAATTACATTTAGTTGCAGCCATGTCAGATGGATGCTGGTGGGATAGCAGAGGGATAGGTTTTCCCTAGTTGTACACCAAAGCGTAACAACTAACTCCTCATTTGTGAAAGCCCTGATCCAGCTGGTAGAGAAGTCTGGGAAAAGATTGAGTCAGGCACAAAGTCAGAAAAATCTTTCGGTTTTCTCGTGTTCAACCATGAACAAGATTGAACTGGTGCAACAGTTGAGAAAAAAAGGGCAGCTGTTCTCGAGTCACTGAGAGTGGTGTGTGTTCATCACGAAGTGATGCAGATCGTGCTGCTGCTGGTTCTGCCTGCTTGAAGTGCCCAAGCAGAACGCAAGCTCTTCAGACTGATGCAGTAAAGCAGATGCTGCCTTTGGACCCTTTGTGAGAGTACTGTGCCGTTAAACTACTTGTTACTAAAGCAACTTTATTTCCCTCTGAAACCTTAAATCCCTTCCTTGGCAGTCTTCCTACAGGGACACCTTCTTTGAAGCACGTTCTTGACCCATGTGCGTGGGGTTTTGTGAAAGTGACACAGAAGTTGCCACCTCAGGCCAAATGATTTCCATAGGTTTCAGGTTTCAATGAGAATCTCACTTACAGGAAGCGTGAGGAAGTGGTACATGTAAGTTGCTCCAAATCTTGTGGTTTGTTCATCTGTCCAACCTTCGCAGCCCGAGTAAAGTTTTGTCATACCCATTAACCAGAGAATTACCTTTTCTTTAAATCCAGCTAAAATGTTATGTGCATGTGTGAGTTATACAAGATGAGTCTAATTTGGAGCTTGTTGCACAAAGTTTTAACAGCTAATTTTCTAAAATGTCTTTCCATTCATTTGGTTACATTGCTCATCATTCATTATGTTTTTGCCACAGTTCCAACCTAGGAGGGAAAAGCACAGTGTTCAAACATTATTCTGCTGATTTACTTCAAGAGCTTATCCTAGTCACTAAATGTTACAGGCTGTAGCCATTGAATTGGGTAGCAAAACAGGAATTAGCACAGATTCTCATTAATCTCTCTGTCTTGACTCCTATTTTTAATTATCAGTGTGGTTCAAGATAGGTGACAGGAAGGATGTTCCCTGGTATGATAAAGTCCTGCCATGGACAAGTTCTGTGCATTTGTAGCACAGAAAACAAGGTGTTTACTAAAATTTCCCTAAGTAGTTATTTAGTCAATGCCCTTGATACTTCTGTGCAGGGCAAACAAGGGTATTTCTTCATCGTCACGTTAGGAAAAAATAAAGGAATAAACATAAAAGTGGCTCTGTGTGCACATCTTCCACTTGATATCTTTCCAGATCACTTTACAACTTTCCATTTTTCCGTGCCTTCGGCTGCTTATTTGTATGCTGTAGGGACACCACAGTCCTGATGCTTCACTAGATAATGACTGTCTGTATCTATGCTGCCAGCCGCTGGTGTCTGGGAACAAACAGCATTAGAGATTAGAGCTATGAAGGAACAAGAATTTCCATCCTGTTGAATAGTTTTCCACTTCAAAATGTATCTTCACTCCAAAGAGGAGAAGACAATGAGTATGTGACATTATTGTTTAAAGGAATATTTTAAGAACTCCTTTTCGTTACTTCTGAAAAGGATGAACTCCTCTTCCTTCCAGCAACCCATGCATGGTTACTAAAATATTTGACGGTGTTTATGTAGAGTACTTGTCTTATAAGTAGAGGACAAGCTAATCCTCTTACTTGGAATGTGCGAAAACATGCTGGGGAAGAGGCAATGCTGCAGCAGCGGTATAACAGATTTTCAACCTAGAGAACAGGCTGGAGAAAAGTCGCCCACTTTTTATAACGCTTGTTCCTAAAACTGAATTTCTGAGATCCATTCAAAGAGAAATAAATATTGACCTACTACAACATGCTTCCTTCTCAGAACGGGAGACAGGCAACTGATACATTACATATGTTTGCAATTACGTTTCCAAGGATCTATAAGTGATCTGTAAAACCCAAGTGGTTTTCCTGAGAACTCCTCACTGACTCTAGGTTGAACCTTGTTAACACCTCTCTAAGCAGAATATGCACTTTGCAATTACTTTTTTTTTTTGCATTGACATAGTAAGAGAAGTCATGACTTCGTTATTTGGCAAAATCTGCAATGGCATCTACCCAATTTTACAACTTTGTCTTCACAGTTATTACATGACATAGTTCAAAAATTATCTGTTCACCCATCAATGTTAATTTTCCGTAGATTGCTACAATGCATTACGGGTATCTTTGCTTATTATTTTATAACTTGTGATTTTACTCCTGGAATACTGCTGAAAAAAAAATATAATTTGCTGAATATAATGGATAACTCAAAAAGCTTGGAAGTGCCTTTCTACCTTTTAAATAAGCTAGGATTTTAGCTATTTATCGGAACATAAAATCTTTGTTTGGAGCAATGATTCTCAGGCTTTTTGAAAATGTACCACTTGCTCTTGGAGAAAGTTATCCCTGTGGCATGTAGCCTCCCTAATAGTTTTAATATCAGAAGGGAAAGATTGCAGCATAAACTTTTACATATGAAGAACTGCAGTAAAAAGTAAAATCTGAGTTGTAGTATGAAACTTATTACTTCCAGGGGAACCGCCTCCCCTCGCTGCAGTGGGCTTTGAACTGGGCAATGAATACAGACAAAATGTACTTTTTTATTGTTGCTTGCATGTCAGAGTAATTTGATCTGGATGCTCACTAAAAGTTATAGATACATCTGTCCCCTCTGCAATCATAATCCAGTTCAGCATGGAGAGACCTAAAATATTCCAAGTTAGTGTCGTCTCATGAATGTGATGGAATTTAGCTTAGGCTCTTGTTCTTGCTTAGGGGAGGCTGTCAACAACACATGAGCTAGCAAATTTAGACTTAGTCTGGGTGCTACCAGACTCTGTTTGTGCAAACAAACACGAGTCACTGTTATAACAGAAGCAGACATCTCTAAAAACGGCGGGGTCGGGGCAGTCCTACGTTCACATTACTATTGCAGCTCTGAAGAACTTATGCTTTAATAGATGAGCGGGGGATTAAAAAAAGTAAATTTGCACCTTATTTAGACAAACAGCTGAAGCTGCCTTAGGTTGGTGGCTGCAAGAGCTTACTTCCTCCATTTCCATCTGTACATTTGAAAAAAGCAAAATGCTGGATTGTGTTTTCAAGATGCATTTTTTTTGCTTAAATAGTATTTTAAATGAAATTACTCAATACTTGGAAGCTGGTAGCACCTTATTTAATATAATGGGAACTATTTTTTTTCCCCAGGTATCAACAGTGCTAGAGTTTGGCCGCATAGTAATTTATACTACGAGCCTTCGTGTGGTGAGAACCACTTTTGAAAGATGCGAACTTGTTAGAAAGATCTTTCAAAATCACAGAGTTAAATTTGAAGAAAAAAACATTGCTCTGAACAGCGATTATGGAAAAGAACTGGATGAAAGATGCAGGAAAGTCTGTGAAGTTCCCTCACTCCCTGTTGTGTTTATCGACGGCCATTACCTTGGGGTAAGTAAAGCATGAGCCCTTGTTTTATTCTGCCGTCTGTAAGAACAGATGAAAATCTTGATGAATGAGAAACAGGGCTTTTAGAATATTGTTTGCAATGCTAGAATGGTGGGAACAATCAAAGACAGAGATCCCTTTGTGGTATCTGCTGCACAGATCCACACCGATAGGTTTGATCTGAACGTGCAAAAGACAGGCTATCAAGAGGAGAGTAAGATGCACTAATACAACCTAAACTATCCTGCGTTTCTTACAAGATAGCTTATCTTTGTAGTTGAAATCATGCAAATGTAGAGAAACTGGGTTTTTTCCTCGTGGGAACCTATATGTGTGATTGACCCAGGAAGATGAACACGCATAGCATAAACCTGTCATATACCGAATCCGTGTTGAATATGAAACTTAACAGCTTTGGGTGTCAGACCTTAAGCATGCATTGAATTTTATACGGTGTAGTCTGTATCAGGCATCAGTAATCAACTGAACAATGTTTTAGGTACAGAATTGGTTAATTCTTAATTTTAGAAAAGTCTAGCGGTAAAAGAGAGAGACAAACAGCTGAACTCTGTCCTGTTGCAAGACATTAACTCCAAATGGAAAACTATAATCCAAATTTGTACTCTAGTACTCTGGGTCTGAAAGCCTGTTGATATTTGAAATCATCTTTTCATTCAGGCAAGCCTGTATTTTTGAAACTCTGAGAAAATCGGAGTTTAAAAAAAAAAAATTGTGGAAAGTGACTCAAAGAAAACAGCTTGAGAGCTCAGAGAAGGTATTTGTCTTGAGCAGTAAAGAACTAGCAATTAGCACCAACAGCGAGACTGTGATTTGTGAAGGCAAACTATATTTACACACAGCGGGGTTATTGTGTTTGTATTGCTTAACACTTTCATTTTCACAAAAGATTTAAGTAATGAAATGAAATGTAATCAACAATCAGGCATAATTGAGATTGGGCCTGTATAAACGCTGGAATACCCTTTCTCTCCTTTCTTCCTATCCCCTTTCCAGCTCTTGGTGTGCTCTGCTTGAGGCGGGCTTCCCCGAACACTCTAACAAATGCATTTGCTGGCACAGGGCTTCCCGGACCACTGCAGCAACGAAATCAGCTGTGTGCAGAGTATTAGCAGACAGTGCATTTTACTTCCTAATAGAGAAGGCTTTTATCAAAAAAGTCGGAGCCAGAGATTTCTCCAGGCAGCCAGGAACAGAAGTGCTTCGTTCAAAAGCAGCTTAAAATTCAGCAAGATTCAGACTAAGATTCGCTCACCTAATTATCATGTTAAAAATAAAAGTAGTGAGTTATGACCGAGTCCGAGAAGATCTCACCCCGTGTGTGATCAATTTGTCAAAAGAATTCAGTTAAAATAAAGAAATGGATTGAATAAATTATTTGCTCAGCTCTAGGCGAAGCCTGTTTACAGTCATGGTGGTGGGATGGATGGCCCATTAATTCACTGCTGCTTTTTTTTTTTACAACATCATGGGAAACTTGTCTTTTAACAGAGAAGCAACAGCGTAACAAGCAATACAATCTCATTAAAACTATTTAAGTATGGTATGAGATATTTCGGAGCGGTGTAGAAAAGAAGGCAAGTGAATTAGTAAGCTAGCTGTCTGTGGGACAGACAAATGTAGTTGTCCAACTACCTGCTGACGAGTGCTCAGCAGGTTTTATCTCCTGTAGCTAAAAAATGAAGAAAGAATTAGGTGTTCTGGTCTACAGACATTTGTTACAGCACAGCAGCTCCATTCACATTGTTTAACACAAGAAAAAAAAAGTATTGATATGCAAAACCCAGAACAAAATCAGACTTGGGAGGTGTTTTCTTTTTTTTGATTAAATTGATGAGGCACACCATGGTTAGGTGGAGCAGACTTTAGCTCCAGGAGATGATTAAAGTTATTCCACATAACAGCCTGCTTTGTGGGCAGGGAGTGATCCAGGAGACGCCTGCTCTGCTCACAGGGAGCATCACGGCCAGCCAGGACGGTGGCAGCCCTTTGCTCTGCCGATGTGGGTGCCCCTCACCTGTGCTCACAGAACGAGGTTTCTGCCCTCTGCTGCTCTCCACTGCTTACCATCACACTAGGGAGGACGGCTGCTTTGGATCTGTTGCTACAGCACCACTCTCTGATGTGCTTTAGTTGAGACGAACCAGGATGGGAAAACCAAGTTCAATGTGAGCTAGCTCGGGCAGCCCGCTGTGGCTGCCAACGGGAGCACCGGGGCTGGCGGCGCGATGGGAAAGGACAGCCCCAGGGTGAACGTGTCCCTCGCGCTGGCAAGGGACCTGTGTCCTCACACGCCGTTTAGTAAATGTGGCAAACCCCCGTTATTCTATTGCAGTTTGTATTTCTTTGTCTTATGGCTTCATAAGAGAGGTTGGCATTCGTTCATTTAGGAAGAGAAATAAAGAGGGGGGGCACTTTGCATATTGAGAAGGTCTGGGAAGGAAGCAATCCCTCCCCAGCCGTGTCAGTGCCGGGTGGACGTGGCACCTTAAGAAGACGATGCATCTGTGAATCCAAAGGCATAAGGTTGGCTGGAACCTGTGCTTGTGTTTCATTAAAGTGCGATTGAGAACTAATGACAGAATTTGGTCTCGTTGGTAACAGTGGACGTTTCTGTAATGCCTTTTATGATAATTATCTTCTGATATGCAAATACAACACAGAAATCCAGAAGCCTGGTGTGTCAGTAAGTTAATCATGCAGTATTTTTTTTTTCTCTCTCTTTCTGCCTCTCTTTTTAAAATTGTGAATACTTATTTCCTGGCAAATCCCTCCCTGAAGGAGATTGCGTGTTGCAATACAAAGGAGAATCTCTATTGAGCCAGGCACCTTTCAATGAGTCATAAGGAGAAAAAAACGCAACCTCTAATTAAAATATGAACAGTTTTGAAAGGGGAGAAGATTATTTTTAATGAGATAAATGTAACAAAAGCAGCAGAGCACAGCATATGAGCATCTGATAGAGTATATGGTGTCTGAGCCGTTCAGAAGCAGGGACAAGGTTGTTAGAGCACTGCAAGCTGTGTGGATAAATCTTCCCAGCGCTGGGGAATTTGTCATTGCCTGCACAGGGGGAACAAAACAAACCGGTGACTTGGACAAAAGCAATAGGAAAATCATATTTAGACCCTGTCAAGCCAAGTCCTGTGTGCTGCAGTACAGCAGGTTTTCTAATCTTCTCATTTTTTCGGGATTGAATCATTGTATTTCTTGACCACACTGTCTAAATATCAGTCTGTCAGGAAATTGCAGGTTCTTTCTGCAGCATGCTCTTTACCGGATGATCTAATCCCTCCTTTTCACCTGAGGCTGTCTCCATCTGAAATGGAATTATGCCATCTGCTGGGACACCAGAGCAGAATAAAAAATGACTTCCAAATCCCAGAAAGCAATACTGAAAAAAAAAAATAAAATGGAGCATTCATTTACTCTTTTACAAAGGCACCCAGGACTGTTACAAGTTTATGTTATGTAAAGACCCACTCTGCTGGAAAAGATAGGAAAAGGTAAATAGAGCCAGCTTTAGTAAACATGTTAGCTCACTGCATGATAGTGTTAAAATAAATTTATTTTATTTTTCATATTAAATATGTGACTGAATTCGGTATTCACCTGCCATATAAACTTACTTGAAGCTTTTTGAAAAATATGAGTTTATTTTTTTTTCCTCGAAGAAACTGTTTCCTACTCAGTTTTCCCAGCTGTAATGAATCCACAAAGGCATGAGATTTACAGTAAAAGTATTTTATTTGACTCGTTGGTTATGATTATTTCCTAAGAATGATGAGGCTGCTTTTGCAACTGACTTTTAGAAAATATCTGTGTAACACATTTTTAATTATGCCAATAGTAGCGGTTCCCTTTTTCCCTTTTTACTGCTTTCCAGTGGCCGTACATGCTCAGCAGCTCTCAATTGCCTCCCCGTTTTGTTAAACACATTCTCCTGGCAGTCACTTGGTGAGGTGGACTTGAATGGCTCTGTGGCAGCAAAGACTTGGTGTTATCTTTGCATCAAGCCACCTTGCGTTTTCCCACTTGCTTCTTCCGTTTTACTGTTTAACATTTCAGGAACAGCAGGATTTAATTAATCTGATAGCTCATTGCATATCAATCTTTCGGTTCTTTGCACATCAAGTTCAAGATTTCTGGTGCTGGTACTGTACTGCAGGGTCAATGTTCTCGGTTAATGGGCAGATTTCCAGGCGTTTAATCAAACTCCATGCACATCTGCTGCCAAGAGGCAGCAACCTCAAGCGTTGCGAGAGGTCTAGGGTTGTGGGCTCAAGAGTGTGTGAGTTTGGGCAGAGGTATACACTGTCTCCTCGCTAAGGCGCAGTGGAAAAACATGGCAGGCCCAGCAAGATAAGGTGTGTGACTGCATTCTGCTGCGTTAGCAAGAGGTGTCTCCCATAAACTTACCAAAACTTTGGTTTTAAGGAGATAAGGGAGGCAAGTTTTATGCACAGCAAGTGTGTCCACAAAAGAAATGTAGCAGTGCCGTGCTAATTTTTTTCTGTATAGGGAAGAGTGTGGAAGAGAGGCTGCTTCCCCAAATCAGCAGGTATTCTAGCACAGCCAGATGCAGAGCCGTATACCTATGTGTATTGCTTAATAAAGAATTACATTGTGAAAATGGTAATGGGCTACATCCGAGATAGGTGAGCAACAGACTGGATAGTGACAGGACAGAGCTGGGGCAGTACGAGATTTAATGGACCGTGGATTCATCCTAGCTCTGCAATTAGTGGGACTGTACCTGATATATGATGCTAATTTCTGAATGTTCTCAGGAGGAAATTGGGAAAATACTTTGAACAATAAAAATGATCTCAAAAACCCGTTGAGTGATACAGCCAAGTCTGTGGCATTTCCTTGCCAAAAGAACGGCAAAGACCTGGCCACAGCCCCTGGGCTCCTCCACCATGGTAGAGAGTTACTGAAGCTAGTAGATAAAGGATTCACAGGCTGGTGCCTTGAAATTTAACTGGTTAAGAAAACTCACTTCTCCCTGCTGCTTCTCTAAATGTTACGGCCACTGTCCCTTTTGCTCCTTATGCGAGACTTAGGAGGGACAAACTCTTAATGTTTCACACCCCTTTGAGGATAATTGTGGACTGGGTACAATCTAGGAAAAAAAAGAAAAGCATCACTTTCTGGTCAGAAAGCAGCTATTAATATATATTATATATATACTTAACAGCTGCTTTAATTACTCTATTAATTACAGACTCTGTGTTTTAAGATTCACAGATCCAAAGGGAAGGTTAACCTCTGCAAAGTATCTTTCATTCAAATGTCACTTGAGGCAGCCGTTAATCAGAAAAGACAGGCGTTAATCAGAAAATACACGCCGAAACACTTAAAAACGTTGATAGCCATTTGGATGTTTGGTTCTTAATTTTAAAACCATAGTAATGAGGCTTTCCACTTTGAAAATAACACAGCTGGCTGACTGAATGTCATCTGAAATATAAATCCTTTAAAATACGAATCGATAACGGAAAACCTGTCAGACTTTTAATTATACTGCAGCAAAAGCCAGTCAGCGTTATCGTGCAGCATCACTGTAACACAGAGCAGAAATCACAGGAATGCTTTGGCCAACTGTTGCTGCAGAGAAGAGATCCGTTCCTAAATCGAGGCTTGTCTAACTTAGGCGATTTGCGGTGCTGCAATTACATCAATAAAGCTGCAGATCCTTGCTGTCTCTGCATCAGATGGGCAGTGCGAGCTTTGTCTTAAGCCGCTGCAGTGTATTCAGGCCGAGAGCTAATACTCCGTGGGCCACCTTGGCAAACTTTTGCTTTTTAACTGAGATGAAAATCATCAAACACAGCGTCAAAAGTGCTTCTTTTTTTTGTACAAAGCCAGAGAAAAAGACTTGCTAAAAGGAAACTACCTTAGTAAGGTGTCATACAAAACCCTTTGCAATGTTTTAATTGCCCTTAGCTGGCTTTTGGGCTGCACACTTGCAGCCTCTGCAGGGTAGCCTGCTGCAGTAGCTGAGCAAGGCACTGTGAACGGTTGGACACTAACACCCAGATCAGTGACACATACGTGTTTCCTGTGCTCCCCAGCAGCCTTTCCCATGCCTCTCAGAACAGGGAGAGTGGTGCTGGTGGGGAGCTGGGGCTGAGAGCCCCGTCAGCTGGCCGTGGGAAGGTCAAAGGAATGGCACACCTGAGCCGCGTGCCGGCATCCCACAGCACCTCAGCCATGTGCCAACACCCCACCACATCTCAGCCCTGTGCCAGCATCCTAGCCCACCTCCCAGCTCATGCTGGAAGCAAATCCAAAGATGAAATTTAACAGTCTGGGCATGCAGGGAGTAGCAAACCAGGTCAGGGCGAAGGCATGAACCCACCACGCAGTCTAGATGTGGCCGATCACCCTTAGCAGTGGGTAAGGCTGTGCAGTTCCCTCTGTCCGTGCCTCAGTTTCCTTATCTTTCCTTGGTTTCTTGTGACCCACTGACTAAAAGTGTCTGTAAATGTTTGGTAATATTTATTATTCAGTAAATTTGGTCACATAAGTGAAGCATTCAAATGTGGCCCTCTAATTAGAAGAAAAGGGGCAAAAAAGTTTTACATCATCTTTGACACTTTAATTTTGTCTGCGATAATCTCTTAGCATTTACTTTCAGGAGGAAAAAAGAAAAACTACTTCAGTACTGCCTCGGTTCAGATCACAGAACCCCTCAGAGGCCTAATGTACTCAGACTAAATTACTATTATTCACTGTTGTGTCTGACTTTAATGTTGTTACAGTATTTTCATTACCCTTTTTCTCCTTGTGTTGTACATTAGGCATATTATGTCTTAATTCAGTGCTCCGCTACTAGAATATTTGAAATACAATTTCCTTCTCTCATATTACTGCATTCTCTGATGTGTTGTATATTTACATAATTGTGATTTTTGACACAGTAACTAGACATATTTTTTATTCTGTCCGGAAACACACCCTGTAAAATAAAGGGAACACAACCAGAATTTCCAAGCTGTGTCACCTTTTACAAAAAGGCAATGTGATACGACACCTGGTAAAGAACTTCAGGCACTGTCAGAACTGCGATTAGATTCTCCTCTCCTTCTAGCTTTCTTACGGTTGACCTAATTACAAAATGCTTAATGTGAGTCAAATTTGTCCTCAGCCTGTTTAAATTTTCAAGACTGAATCTTCTAATAATCTCTGTTTTTTCATGTTTAACTGGCTGACCTTTTTCTTCTTACTAACAGGGTGCTGAGAAAATTTTGCTAATGAATGAATCTGGGGAACTGCAGGATCTCTTAACCAAAATTGAGGTAATTGTATTTCTGCAAATAAATATAAGGAACATATATTGAATATTTGCAATTAAGTAGACTTTCTTTTTTTACCAGTTCCTTTTCTTCTATTATAAACTGATGATCCCAAATGCTTTTTTTTTTCTTTGAATGAATGATATCATAGTATCACAGACAATTATTTAAGAAAACGTGAATGGCGATAACATCAACTCAAAACGTCCATCTCTATTTTCTCTTGGTTTTGCCACAGCAGGAAAGGCAAGGCATTTTCCCTTTCCCATAACTTTTGACATTATTTTTGGTATTTAACCCTCACCACACCTTGGGGGAGCCCGGCCTCTTGTGTGGGTGCTGCACTGCTTCCCTGTGTACTGCAGTGAATGCACTGAGAACCTGCACGCGTGCATTCTGGTTAGCCCGAAAGCTGGACATCTACAAAACCTGGGCAAATGCTGAAAGTTTCCAATTACACCAATTTGCACGAATTTCAAATTGCAGGTTACCATGCCTTTCTTCAGCTCTTAGCTTGCCTTCTCCTTTAAAGTCACCTGGGCCAAGTTTGCCTTTATTGCAAACAGTTGACGCACTCTCCCTGAGGACGCTTGAAGCAAGGGTCTGCTCCCACAGCTTTGCTGTAAGCTGGGATCTCTACTGGTCATTGCTTTTCTGCTGGTCTTGTGGTGTTGGCTGCTCAAGGCATTTTCTGTTTTCCCTTGGACAGCCTGTAACAAAGAACATTTTGAGGAGACATGTATCGTAATGTCTGGGTTGTATGGATAGCTCTGTCCTTAGAAAAGAGATGTATTGCTATTAATTATCTTGTTATTTTGAAATCATCCCTAACCAAATAAAGTTAACACATAAACTTCAGAAGTATGTAACTTTGTCATTAAAAGTAGATGAGGATACACACTGATGAAAGAGCAAAAGAAAACTACATCTAGTTGATTTAACCCCAAGTTTTTTTCTTTCCCTGCATTTAGCCAAACTACAGCATATGCTTTCCTAACATGCTCTAAGTAACTCTTTGTATAACATACATCTTTGAGTTTCTCACAAACTGAGTATCTCTTTTTGTGAAGCATGTTGGTTTCTTATAGCCAGGCTCCTCCTGGAACCCCTCCAAAACTTTAAGGCAATCATTAAACAAACTAGCAACACTTTCTGTAAGTGAAACTTAAAAATGTCTCTGAAATCTCTTCTTGTGTTCTCCATTATCTTTGAACCCATACAAAATAGAGTAAAATTATTGTTTTACTTGGGAATTAGGAAAACTGAGAGAGCCCAAGCCTTGCTTGCAGCAATTTTCTCCTGGTATAAGTGTTGAATATTGATCTTTCTTCTTTATACTTAAAGCTTCAGCGTTCTACACCCATAAATTTGAATACACCACTTTCCTCAAGCACTACTTGTGAGAAGCTAAGAATTTTTTTTTCATATGATCAACTCTAACTGGAATAGAAACAATATATTTAGCATGCGCATGCAAATGCTAGAAGTCGTAACATCTTAACATACACCATTGAAAATATAACATCAAAATAAACTGCCTGGAGTTTATATTCAATCCATTGCAATACCTCCTAGAATTGATCTAGACCTAAACTACATCAGAATAATGTATGCAAGCTATCCTTTAGCCAGCTATTTCTGCAAAAATAAGCACAGGTTATTAAGGTATAATGTGACTGATGAACCTGCAGTGAGCTTCTCTGACTATCACATATGGATCTGACCAAGTGAAAAAGCATGCATTGATCTTCCATGATGGGAGACCCCACCTTGGGATGGGATGGGGAGGTGTTCTCGGCTGTCCTGGAGTCCTCGTTGCCCTAGAGTTTACAGTGGTTGATGAGATGATAACATTTTTGTCTTTCTCTCATTCTTCTTTGAGCAGAGAGTCCAGCATCCTCACGAGTGCCCCTCTTGCGGGGGCTTTGGTTTCCTGCCGTGCTCATCGTGCCATGGGAGCAAGATGTCTGTGTTTCGGAACTGCTTTACGGACTCATTCAAAGCCCTCAAGTGTACTGCTTGCAATGAGAATGGGCTACAGCGCTGCAGGAGCTGTGCAGGCTAAGAATGGCATCTCCGCTTGTACAAACAGATTTTATGGTACTGCACCAGTTTATAATATGATTTTTTAAAGTTAATCTGTTTATCCAATTCAGTCAATAAAAATCCATTTGTAGTATACTTCTGCTGGTTTGATCATTGGAGCTGTTTAAACTTAGGTCACTGACCATACTATGAACTCTGAAATCTATTTTTCTACTTTAGATATATTTGTAATCTGCAAAACTTCCCGTATTATCAGCCCTTTGTGTGATCCCCTTTTTCTATAGGAGATTATCAGCAATAGTATGTGTTTCTGAGTCATGCCCTCAAGATTACAGCAAAAGGAAACTCGACCTTCAGATTATTGAATAGGTGTTGCTTTCAAGATCAGTGAGAATAAAGATTTTGTGATGTGGACTAGCTGAAGACCATTCTATTTAGCACTTCCCTGAAAAATCACTATAGCTGAATTCTGGCCTGAATTCTAAGTGGCAACAGAAGAACAGAAGCATTTCTTAAAAGCCTTATGAATCAGCTTTCTGTTTTAGTACTGCTTTGCATTTAGTACTAAATTAATGTTGTTAGACAAAGTTACATAGACATTTAACATAGTAGATGTTGATAACCATTACTGTACTGTCTATCTCAGAGCTTTATGATCCTGCATATCACAATAGATCTTACAGTGATCAAGTGAGAACATCAGATAGTTAATAAATTGCATATAAAGTAATTGAGGATGAGATTTCTGCTTTTTCAGCTTAGTAATTGTTGTGGTTTGATGGCTAGCCTGGCGTGAGTGTTTTCAGGCATCCGTTCTCTCCAGGGGGGCCACTGGTCTATGCCCAGACAGCTCCATCACTGTATACACCTTTGTCATTTGTGGTGGGTTTCCCCAACACAAGCACAAGAGAATTAGTCGGTGATTAATCAGGAAGAACTTCTTTGCTGTGAGGGTGATGGAGCACTGGCACAGGCTGCGCAGAGAGGCTGTGGAGTCTCCTTCTCTGGAGATGCTCAAAACCCGCCTGGACGCGTTCCTGTGCACCCTGCTCTAGGCTAACCTGCTTTAGCAGTGGGGTTGGACTGGATGNTTACTGTACTGTCTATCTCAGAGCTTTATGATCCTGCATATCACAATAGATCTTACAGTGATCAAGTGAGAACATCAGATAGTTAATAAATTGCATATAAAGTAATTGAGGATGAGATTTCTGCTTTTTCAGCTTAGTAATTGTTGTGGTTTGATGGCTAGCCTGGCGTGAGTGTTTTCAGGCATCCGTTCTCTCCAGGGGGGCCACTGGTCTATGCCCAGACAGCTCCATCACTGTATACACCTTTGTCATTTGTGGTGGGTTTCCCCAACACAAGCACAAGAGAATTAGTCGGTGATTAATCAGGAAGAACTTCTTTGCTGTGAGGGTGATGGAGCACTGGCACAGGCTGCGCAGAGAGGCTGTGGAGTCTCCTTCTCTGGAGATGCTCAAAACCCGCCTGGACGCGTTCCTGTGCACCCTGCTCTAGGCTAACCTGCTTTAGCAGGGGGGTTGGACTGGATGATCTCCAGAGGGCCCTTCCAACCCCTGCCATTCTGTGATTCTGCGATTAGTCTGAATGGACTGTGGGCTCTCCACATTGAGTGTATTCCAGTTTGGAAGTGCATTAGCATTCATGCACTTCCACAGAGTACTCTTTAAAAGGGTGCTTTAGTGGAGCACCTCTTTCTGCTTATGTTGACATTGCACATCTTCCTCCCGTAACTGCCGTCAGTCTGTACTGGCACAAGCAGTACAGAGGGTTTAGCAGTTTGTTGAAATTGACGTTGGCTAGAAAAGGCTTCCATGGTAGGCATTTCATCATGCTCAAACTGCTTTAGCAAATGTTAAGCCAGGTCACTTTTTGCTCGTTTCCTCATTCCTTGTAAAACTATGCTGACTGGGGTTTAGGTGAGTGCGTCTGGCTTTACTGGACGCTGCTTACTGTGGTGGGGAACCTTATTTCCCTTCCCTCTTCCCCATACAACCTTCCTTAATTTGTCTGTGATGGGAAACTCGGCTTTACTTTCACTGTTTTGGGCACAGCATAGCTGTGATACAAAGCAGGATAGCTACAGCTTGCAAAACACCCCCTTCTGATAACATTTGTTTTTCCTGATGCCTTAGTTCCCTCACCTGAATCAACAGACAATGACCTTCCTCCATGTCCATTCCACTTGCTATACGTAGAGCTGGTAGCTGATGCTGAAGAGTTGGACAAGTTAGGCTAACTTATGTTTTTGAACATTTCAATCTAAAGGATTTAGGAGTATTCTATGACATGTTGAATGTGCAGGCTTGAACATGCTTGTAAGATCCTGCTGCTCTTACAGCTTCTACAGTGAGGCTCAGTGGGAGTGTCTGGATCTTCTGCGTAACATAAGAGAGATTAAGTTTTCTGCAGAGGTGAATTGCAGATGTGCTTAACATATCACTGCGTGAGTAAGAACAAAAGAAAGAAAATACAGTTCCCTTTTATTTGATACTGTCATGTAACCTCCATTTCTGGCTAATACTGCAGTCCAGGCTGGTATGATATGGAATGAAATGTAGCATGAAGCGGAATACTGATGCTTAGCATGTCATCAGTTCTGATGCACAAAAACTGACTTTTTTTTCGGTTGTTAATATACTATGGATCTAGGGGATGAGCGCATTCATGGTGGTGAATAACACACTTAAGATGGCATAAGCAAACTTGCCTTTGACAGAAAATGCTATTGAAGAAAATGCCAGTGTATTTGTGATACTGTAATTCCAGAGTCTTCACCCTCAAAAAGACATTTTGCTTGAAGAAGTAGTCCATATCACCATTCTTCCACTGAAGCACTATGCGGTCAAATTACTATAACTCATCGAAGTATGTTAAATGTTTTCAGTGAAACTAAAAATGTTCTTCATTGATGTGGAATAACGGTTTGAAGCTGGTTTTCCCAGCTCTCAGGGAATCTGAAAATGATTTCTCTTTAGAGTGAGACAAACACACTAAATCCAGTTTCTTTCCTGATTTATCTACAGGGACCGTGCAAGAAACCTGGAGAGACCATCCTAGCCCAAGCACTACCTTTCTAACTTTCTTCCTACAAGCAAAGATGAGGCAAACCCTCCTGTTTTCTTTTTAGAAGGTGAAATGATGAAAGCAAAAGGTCACATTTTGTGGAATCTTTTTTTAAAGAGAGTTTTTGTAGGGTACTAGAAGATAATAACATAAACAACAAGAAACGTAATGCTCACAAATAGAGAATTCTTCAAGGAACATATGACAAATTTCTAGTTCTAGAAAAGTTCTTATTTCCTCTGTCATTAACTGAATTATCAGCTTTTCCTCTTCAGCTATACTTCCCTTACAGCAGCCTGCATAAAAAACCAGCCAACCAACCAAGCAAAACCCTCCTTTTTTTTTTTTTTTTTCAAGAAGATGTTTTTACTGCATGGTTTACCATCTTTGCCATGGATATGGGTCTGGCTTCTCAGTTCACTCCAACCATCCTAGAAGCACTGAAGGTGACAAAATGACAACATTACTAAGGCAAATACAGGAGCCAGCTCAGGGATACGATGCTTTCTGGTATAAGAGATGTATCAGACGGGTAGTAATACAACATTTTAGCCAGTCTGAGAACAGACAAGGAATGCAGTGATGTTCATATTTACACCAGCATTGCATCTTTATTTCCAAGGAGTTAGCAGTGATCTCCTCTGTATGACAAATAAGATTTATTCAGCTCATCTTTGCATAGGAAATCTTCTGTTTCTAAGTGCATCAAGCTCTGCTCTCTGGCCCGTGTTGCTACACTGAGGTAAGGATCCAGGTAGATGTTCTCTGGCTGACAGCTCTGCATATTAACGTGTATGAGATGAAGTATCAGAGAGTAAGGTAATCCTTAGGCTGTCTGTTTTGCAAAATAATCTTTTGATCCTGAGAAAGAGAATGGTTTGGAGTTCTGTGTTCTGTAGCTGGTGGCATGCTTTCTAGTGGGCTACATATCCCCCATACTGATATGCTGCAGCCATCAGGGGGCTTGGCTTTATAGGGATTCACATCCTCAGACAAGACATGATGCAACTCGTTTCTGATTTTTCTATAAATTTAATTTTTCGTTTCCTTTTTTCATGGGCTCTAGCTACTGGTTACTTTCATGACAAAGAACTGAAAAGCAGAAACAGAAATGCTGCAGGGAACTGGCTTCAAGGGAGGTGGTCAAGGCTCCAAGCCTGTCAGTGTTGAAGAGGCATTTGAACAGAGCCCTTAATGACATGCTTTAACTTGTTCAGCCCTTAATTGGACTAGATGATCATTGTAGGTCACTTCCAAATGAAATAGTCTATTCTATTCTACATCAGAGCCATCCGAGGTCTCATGGACTTGAAACTTCACGGATAAATGTGGGCCCTCCCTCGACAAAGGCTCCTACTGACTGACAAATAAAGGTATCTTTTCAGCAATAAGCAACAAAGACTCTGTGGTTATTGCTCCGGGGATTGTATATATCACTCTAACTAGCTGACTAGACAAATATGGTGTTGCAGTATATAATGGCTTGCAGAATTCACATGCTTTGGTGACTTCATTGCAATTTTGAAAGGAGAAAACTTGTGAACTAACTTTGCCTAACTAGAAAAACTTGAAATAAAAAGAGTGTTTAGAACACAGCGGGAAATGAATCAGAGTAAGACAGAAAATACTAGACTGCTATGGATAACATTTTCTTGTTAATTTTTGGAAAGGGAACCACTGCCCATTGTGAGGCACAGAAAGACGTACATGAGTACTTCCTAAAACAAAACCAAATGCCGACGCGGTAGGGACTGCAACTGAATTCACACCTGGCCGGAGATCTCTGCAGAAATCATATGCGTGTTCAGCATCTACACACAGTCACTCATGTGAGTTCAGATCCATCTGAGATGAACAAGTACTCTGAGAAGTTGTGTATGCAAATTTTCGGTGATCAGGTGGTGATTATGTGCCGCTTTTGAACTTTCTTTTCTCCTTGCTTGCCTGAAGTTTGGCTTCCAGGCTGCAATAGCAGGTTTTCCTCTACAAGTTTTGACCTGAAATCACCTTCTTCTCTTCCTGTTGTTAATATCGATCTGATGAATTTTAAGTAAGTGATAAATGTCCCTAAACCATTTGGCACTTCTTTCCGAGTAAAAAGCCATGTCATGCTGAATAAAACAATCAGATTTCAAATTTCAACAGATTATCACACCTCGACAAACCTACGTGTACTTTCATTTTATGTAGTCTGACGATGGAATCTGAGCTTAAGACTGGTCTTTTCCATAGAGGATTTTACTGTTCGTAAGAGTAGAATGTAAGTAAATTTTTCACTCTGAATAGAGAGGACCCTTTCAAGCAGAGTTTTCATCCTCCTCACTTTGTTTTCTTTGTAATAACATTGGCGTATTTCAGAATAATGCATTTCTCACTTGTATCATGTAAGAGCCATTCATTTATGAATTTTATTTAACATTACAACATTTAATAAACATTTTTTGTTTTGTTATTTTGGGAAGTAGCTTGCTCTTTTAACACACCAATGGGCATCTTTTCTTGTGAGAAAAACCCAGCCATTTTTAATAAGAAATAAGGCATCTGGGAGTTTATTTCTGTTCAATCTCTGATTGTTTCCTTGGTGTACCATTTCTAAAGACACATAAAACCAGATAGACTGTCTTACCTATTAGCAGCCTACTGTAATAAAATATTTTGTATTTGGAATTATGTGAGTTTCTGTAGACGCTGAATAAACAAGTTTGGCCTTTTGATTCCTATCTAAAAACTATATCAGACATAGAGCTTACTGACCTTTGTACCCAATTCTAAAGTTTGCTGATCTCAAACACAGTCCTCTCATATCAATGAGAACCATTCTAGTGATTTAAATTCTTGGTTGACTGGGTCTAGCCTGTCTTCCCTCTACAAGCAAAGCACTGTGAAATACAGAGTTACATAATTAATGCCATATAGTGTATAGTATAAATGCCTCTTAAAATAAGAATGAGATGTGTGTTGAAGGTCGCCAAGGTTGAGTCATTCTGTGAGTTAATTTGCCACACCCAGGAACTCATATTTATGAATGAAAAAATCCCGATAGTTCCTGAAACAACAAAAGTTAATTCTCTTGTAAGTAAAAATGTACTGGAAGAAAACTTACTCGTTTTGACTTCAGTGTCATATGAAAAATTCTTGAGAGTTTTGGTTTTTTATTCATGAAAATAAGAAATGAATTTTGCTGTGTTGAATTTTACAATTTTCATGAGTAAATACATAAGGGAAGACACTTCAGCTACTTTTCCTAGCCATCGCCTTTGTACTATTGCATTAAAGTAAATTTTATTCTCTTAGCCTGAGATACATTACTTAACCATAAAAGCATTCAACAGGAAACATTTATGCCCTGAATAATTTAGTAAGCAGAAGAATTTAGATTGCTTATCTTACTTTAAATAATTTAGAGGTGATAGTAAAGGACATTGTAATCCAACAATAACTTGAAGAGTAAAAATTATTAGAAATAAATCTTTATGTTTAATCCTATTTTTCTTTCTTCTTGCATTAATTGGCTTAGGGGTGATGAATCAGGAAATAATTGTACTAGAAGGAAATGGCCGTGAAAGAAACTTGCAGTTTAAGCTTCTTCCAGCTTATCAGCTCTACTTTGAAAAATTGGTTTTAAGCGAGTTAAAAGACGTATGAAATCCAGTAAGCTTTCCACTCAGGAAAAGCCATACTGCAAGAGGACATATATTGCCTATCTCTCTTTGAGACTTTGTATTTTTTCCACTGATGGAAGGATCACCTTAATGAAAGCAAAAGTGTATTTAAAAGAACCATCTCCCTCCCCGACAATGAGATATTAAGTTCAAGAAAACCCATTATCCTTTAGTGACCGGAAAATCTGAAAGTGTATAAAACAAACATGCCGCAGGGCAATGCCCTCTGGTAGCTGACAGAGAGTTCTATTTTGATCCGGAGAAAAAAAAATCCTGTTGTGACAAAACAAGCAATGGTTATATGACCAGTCAGAAGGTTATATAAAAGCTGTTATTTCTGTTGTTGATCATGAACTGTTCAAAGTAGGAAAATAATGATCAATAGAAAATCATCAAATGTCATCATTTAAATGTGGATGCTCATCAAATTACCACTTAGAAGTGGCTTTTATTTTAGTTTGTAAGTACTGAATCTAAGGATGCATTCTTGTCTGTCAGATGTGGGAGAAATTTCGCTCTGATCTCAAGTCAGGCAAATTATAGATAAGTGAGGATGACAAATCTATGAAGCATCATCTAAGTCTAAGTTCTCTCTGAGCTAACTTCCAGCACCAACTTTAAACTATTTCTGTTGGGGCTCTGCACCTAATTTGGGCCAATGTCTGAGACTTTGAAGAGCATCTAGATTCTGTCTTACCCTTAAAGTTCATTTGCACATTAATTTTCCCCGTCATATGACAAGTGGGAATAGCAGACAGTAGGACAGAAATGTTGTACTCCAACAAAAAACCTCCAGACCTGTGGGATGATGTATTTATGTTAAACCTTATACATCAATAGAGTTGCACTGGCAACGAGTGCTTTATACTGCCTCATGGATTTAATCAGACAGACAGGACATAAGATCAATACCTCAGTCTACAAAATTAAGAACTCAGTAAAAATGTCATTTTTTGTTAAATATAAGCACACAAGTAATAAACAGTCATCATCATTACTCATATATTTGAGATATTGCAAGTATTGCTTTTAGTATCATAGGAAAATCGTGCTTCCTCTTACTACAGCTTGATGGTAATAGCTGATGCTGATAAATTTTCCTTTTCATCATAATCACAGAATAAAATTTATTAGAATACTCTCAAACAACAGAACTGTACTTTTAAACTTAAGCAGAATATTATAATTATTATTATCCCCTTCATCAGGTAGATCCCAGGAGAAGCAAGAATAACTAAAGCAAGATTAACAGACAAATATATGAGAAAATTTAGTCTGTAATCCTCTTCCTCAGTGTTTTAGAGAGACCCATTAACATGCTTTCTGCAGGATGCAGAGTTTCACAACAGGGTTCCTTGCTGTTTGATGTCGTCGTATTCTTGCGATACCCACAGCAGTGCACACAGTGCACCGAGATGGCTGGTGCTGCACTGTTTTTTTCCATGTCCCACATTATTTCACCAGTTTGGGGCCTAATGATCCTAAATTTGTCAGTGTTTTCTCACATTCTCAACCAAATGTTCACATCCTCTATCAAAGAAAAGTTAACAATAAAATCCTCCCCTCTTTTTTATAGCCACCATATCTGATCTTCCAGGATGTATTTTGTGAGCAATATGGTTCAAAAAACCCTATAATATTTTTCTGCATTTATTCTCCACTCCTTTATCAGGTCTATGATGCCAATAAGTCTTTCCTATTGCAGCCTATACTTCTTGCAGGGCATGTAATGCTCAATAACGCCAAATACGTCATGCCGCACTTTACACTTAACTTCAGCCAACTTGGTATATGTACTCATTGTAGGATTTATGGCCTCATGGCCTAGCCACAAATCCTATTGTCCTGTCTTGGAGCTTTCATACCATCTGTCTCTGCTGTGCTATAACTAATGGTCTAGAATACCATACCTTGGTTTTAGAATTTGTTCCCAGATTCACTCGTTTCATCTTCTCTCCTTCAAACAGTTTATCTATCTGTCTTGTTTAATAGAGGTAGTTTATTCCACCCTGCCCTCTGAAATCCTAGGTGGCATCAGCCTTTGTCCTCCACTCCTGAGAGCCACCATGAGTGGGGCCATTAACATCCCATAACCAACTGTCTTCATCCAGTGTACACCTGCAGAGAAACAGCATAAATCCAAAATAGTCAATATCTTTTTGTTTGTTTGTTTTTGGCTTGTCTTCATAGTGAGCTTTAATTTCAAGGGTTTTACTAAATCACAAAAGCACAACACGGCCCTTGATGTTGATAACAACAGTAACAATTACAAACTGATAAAGGACTTCTTAACTGTGAATCTGAAAGTATTTCATAAACAGTGAAGATCAGCACAGCAGTTCTGAATGGCGAATCAGATTTAACATCCCTGTTTTATTGTCCCTGCTTGCATTAGAGACACTGAGGGAGAGAAAATTAATCTGACTCTCCAGACAAAAGCAATCTTTGCTGATGCACAGATTCACGTTGATGTTATCAGGCAGAAATCGGAATGCACTGTATTATCCTCCAAACCACACCCCCCCCCCCAAAGTCTTTGAAGTATTTCCGCCCCCTTCTTAAGTATAATTTTTTTCCAAAAGTTTTATATGTGAAAAACTAGCAATTTCTGACTTTCCTTCTTTCCTTCCTCAGTTGATGTTATTAGATACCTACAAATGATTAAGTTGTTAAACATAGCTATAATGTGTCTGTTTTAACTTTTAAAATCTGGTGGTATATAAAAATCAAATATGTCATAAAGTAAATTGAAAATTTGAGCTTTCTGTTGTCAATTTACTACCTAACACTGAGCAGGGGATTCATCATGTCATCACCGTTCATTAGAGATGGATGGCAATAGTGACATGCTGGTAGCAAGTTTGCTCACTTTTTTTTATCTTTATTGGTATTTGATTCAATGACTTATTAAAATACTGTTAATATTTTCAACAGTCATTACATTCTGAGTGTTTTTAAATGGTAGCTCAAAAAGATCAGATCACGTCTGCAGAAGCAAGGACTTACGTTTCATACTAAGAGAGGTCGTCACGAACTTTTGGAAAACTTTCCGTTCTGAGTATTTGCATTTAATGGTACTTTCTTCTGCTGTAAGCTGCAATTAAAGTTGGCTGCAAATATTTTGTCATTTCACACAGAGATATAAGAATTTTTCAGTGCTGTTTCTATTGTCCAAATACTGGAAAACCTCTTACCCATAAGGGACCACTATTACGTTAGTTACAAGAGAAAGAGCTTACTGATGACACATGCATTAGCTGGATACTTCATCTAATTGAAACAAAAATAACAACGACCCTTCATGGATGAAATAGTTTATGTGTTTCGCTATTAAATGAAATCAACCAAATTAAGATTATTAACTAAATACATTTTTTACCTTGATACCCTTATGCACTTTTGTTCTAGAGCTTGATATGTATGCAATCTGTTTAAAGTGCTTTCTTTCATTTGAAGGGAAATTATGAAAAAAACAGAGGTATTATTTACCACAAGTGACTTCAGTTATTGGCTGAAAAAACACATAGCTGAAAACAAAACTCAGAATAATAAACCCCCATTTTCCTTCCTTTGTTTCTGAAGAAAATAATACAAAACTTTGTCCCATTGTCCTCAGCAATTTGCTTTGCTAGTCTCACAGTGCCATGTGGTGTTCTTATTTTTATTGCAAAATTCTCAGAGGTGGGCCTGAAGCTGTATTTGGAAGAACCCTTCCTTGGCACAAACCTTACGACTTGCTCTAGACTTTACCAGACAAAACAGTTCACATTCTTCATTAGCACTTTCAGTCCTGCATGAGACATGGTGAGAGACTGCAGAGCTTCAGCAGAGGTTTTGGATATTGCGTTATACCACGTGTCCAACCATGCTTTCTCCAACCCCCTTGCGGGACGACGCACTGAATGAGGGTATTGCATGCTGTAGCACCTACTGCTACCATGCCTAATGTACCTCCTTGAATAGGTCAAAATCTGCATCATAACTAGGAAAACACATCAGATCTTAGACAACGCTTCTGTATTTCACAAAATAAACTTAGCTGCCTGTCATGTTATTCAACCCAAACATGATAATCACGATTTTTTGTTACAGTTTTGAAGTAACTTCTTTTAGCATTTTAATTGATATGATCCGTTTTAAGCTTAGAAATTTTACCAGTAAGTGTGTGTAGACCTATGACTAAACCAAAGTATTTCAAAGAAGATACAAACATTTCTGTTTACACCTAAAAACAAAAAGGAAATTTAAAAGCTGTTTTAAGTGTTCTGTTTAGAGTGAGAGACTGGATTTCTCCAGCTACATTCTCTTAGTAACGACTTCATTTCAGAAAAAAAACCAAAAAGAAGAATATTGTTGTCTATTTAAAATATACATCTAATCAGTAGCAGTGTGCACATTTAGGAATTAGCAGATATCTAGTAATGACCTTGTGAGCTTGAGAGAGAAGTCTACTCTATCAGTATAGTTCAGTGTGAAATAAAAAAAGCTAAGGTGAACTCACTTAAGATTTTCTAATACCTAAGCAATAAACAGTATACTGTGTGCAGATAAATTAATTATATTAATTTAGATCACATAGTATAGAATATTATGCATTATTCATGCATCTATTGTCCTGGTTTGACCCCAATGCAGTACTCCATCCCATACACATCACGCTCAAAATAAAGGTGAGGGATCACAAGGGTCACTCCCTCTCCCTTTCTGGCCAGGGCACTGATGGGCCCTAACGGCCCAAAGCAGCCTCACCTGGTGCTTCCACCCACACCCATGGCCCAGGAGCCTATTTAAGCCCAGCATGGGGCTGTTGGTGAGGTCCTGATGATGTTGGAGGGGGCTGGTCTCCAAGTCTACCTGGTGAGGAGGATGCTACCTGATTATTCTGCTTTTGATCCTGAATCCAGCTCCTACCTGCTGCTGAGTAGAGTCTGGGACTTTCCTGGGGTGTGCCCCACAGCATCCAGGTGATGTATTTGTCATCAGTGGTGGTCAGGGGGTGGGGGGGAGCTTGATATTGGGTTTGTGCATATTTTCCCATTATTATAGTACACAATTCTTGTAGTTAGATTAAAGCTGGTTTTAACTTTTCCAACTCATAAGTCCTTTTCCTTTTTCTCTTTCCCCTCCATTTTGGAAAGGGAGGGAGTTAACAAAGAATGTCTGTTGTTTGTTTAATAGCCAGCCCAGCTTTAAACCATGACAATCTATAGAGCTGTGTGTATATATATCTTTGATTTTATTCAAATAACAGTTATGTTCTTCTCTGACTCTTGCTCCAACAATTTTAGATACTACAACCCGGAAATAACACCTGAATTTGAGAACTTCTTTAGTTTCTAGAAAAATTCTTCTATCTCAGAGCCCAAATCCCAGTAGAGTAGCTGGATAAAATTCATGTTTTCTTATTCTTTTGCTCTCCTAAGAGCTGTTCAGGAATTGCTGATTTTTTTTGTGACTGATTTACTTAGTGAAAGATACTGAGTGCCTCCTCACCATCTCTACAGCGAAGATGCAAGTGGCAGAACATCCTCAACGTCTGATGCAAGGCTGGTCCCAACAGCGGTCTGCAGGGGTGGAGATTGCCCTCTGACACGGTGTGTCGTGTGCCTGACACGTGCTTGTTGTCAGTGTTGCCTTAGCGTAATGAACACATGTAGCGATGTTCTGCTGTATGGTCTAAAGACACAAGCAACAGAATCCTGGAGGGCCAGTTTGCATTTTTTTATGTAACTTCTATGACGTAAAAAGAGGCAAGTTTTCAATACACAGCTCCTTCTCTAGTTCTGACATAAAAGCAACTGATTTCAGAGCTAANATAGAGCTGTGTGTATATATATCTTTGATTTTATTCAAATAACAGTTATGTTCTTCTCTGACTCTTGCTCCAACAATTTTAGATACTACAACCCGGAAATAACACCTGAATTTGAGAACTTCTTTAGTTTCTAGAAAAATTCTTCTATCTCAGAGCCCAAATCCCAGTAGAGTAGCTGGATAAAATTCATGTTTTCTTATTCTTTTGCTCTCCTAAGAGCTGTTCAGGAATTGCTGATTTTTTTTGTGACTGATTTACTTAGTGAAAGATACTGAGTGCCTCCTCACCATCTCTACAGCGAAGATGCAAGTGGCAGAACATCCTCAACGTCTGATGCAAGGCTGGTCCCAACAGCGGTCTGCAGGGGTGGAGATTGCCCTCTGACACGGTGTGTCGTGTGCCTGACACGTGCTTGTTGTCAGTGTTGCCTTAGCGTAATGAACACATGTAGCGATGTTCTGCTGTATGGTCTAAAGACACAAGCAACAGAATCCTGGAGGGCCAGTTTGCATTTTTTTATGTAACTTCTATGACGTAAAAAGAGGCAAGTTTTCAATACACAGCTCCTTCTCTAGTTCTGACATAAAAGCAACTGATTTCAGAGCTAAATATGAGTTGAAAACAAGTGATTAAGGTTTACTTAGGTATGAATCCGTTAGACCAGAGGTATCTGGTTTCTGAGGAGTGGAGGCAGTATCAGGAGGTGAAGGGGTGGGAATAGGAAAGGGTAGGATGATAAAGGTAGTTAACCCTCAGAGGTGAGAAAGAGACAAGTAGCACATAGCCTGCTATGGACACAGACAGATAGGAGCAAAGGATAATGTAATGTTGCAGGAAAACAGTGTTACTTTTGACTTGATAGTTTTGGTGCCCAATAGAATTAAATTACAAGTTTGTCTTACAAGGTGTATTACGTATTTGTCTTGAGGATCAGGATACAACTCAGTCTCCATTGCAATTGAATTGATTAAGCAATGAGGCAAACTTGTATTGCAGTGCTTGAATGCAGCAAGCAGTCAGGGTGATTTAACCTGGACCACATGCATTCGCAGAGGTTGTTGGACAATCCTTCTTACAGGGTCCCACATTCATCCACTTACCTCTAGTGCTCTCCAATAACACTCCACCTAGTAATAGTCCTAATACCAGTTCTGACACATGAGAAAGATTATACCAACTCAGTACTTAAATTAGTGAAGTTTAGCATGTTCAGTAAAACTTTGTGCTTGCCCATAACAAGTGGAAGCTGTGTGTTCAGCTGATACACATTCGTGAAGGGATTTTTATTTGTGATTATTTTAAAGGTATGTTCACATCAATCACTTAATTTTAGGTTTTTGCTGCATACAAAGCTACTTTGAAAGAACCAATAAATCATTGTCCTAAAATCATGCTGCTTCAAGCATTTCCCATATATTTAGCTTTATGGCCTTTCAGTCACTGCACAAAGGACAGACTTTTCACCGCTTTTCTTCTTTCCTGCCCATATTTATCTCATCTCAAGGACAAGGGGAATCTGCAAACTGTTTTCTCTTTCGGTGTGTTCTCAGAGGCACAGCCTGACAGTGTCCTACATAGACCTCACATGTTTCTCTCTGCAGCCCTGCAGCTATATTTTACTGTCTGCTAACGTCTCACATTTTCTTTCTATTATAGGATTTCTTCACTAATTTTCTTCCTTTTATACCAAAGAACCTCGAATTGCTCACAGAGTTCTGGGTTATCCTGTATTGAAAAACAATAAAAAGAAATGGCTACGTTCCTGTTCTGAGCTGGGGTAGAATAACTTCACCCAGACTTACAAGAATTACATGAAATGTTGAGATCACCTCTAGTTTGTTGTTTGCTGGACATTTTTGCATTCCGGCAGGCAACCGCTCATCTTGCTGCTTTGAACAGTGTGTCTCTGTTGTACACGATGAGGGTTAAATCTTCTCCACGGGCTCCTTGCCCAGTTCCTTTTAGGTATCCTTGATTTGTCTCTAATTTCTACTGTGTCAGTAATCCAGCTAAGATAATTAAATAAGCAAAATCGGTGTGTCCTGTACAAAAGTTATATTATGTAACAGTTAAATTCCTAGAGATTAGAAATGATGAGAAAGTATTTTAGTACAAAGCATCACTGGAATCACCGTCTCCTGGTGTGAGTGAGGAGGCATTTTTTCTTTCCTTTAAAGTAATTTTTTTTAATAGCAGGGAAAATTAACCTGATGAAATCTCTCAGAGCCTTATAACAAATGGAAATGACCAAAATCAATGACCATATTAAATGCACATTGAAACTAACAGCAATTGCAAGAGTAATATTTAAGTAGTGCTGATGTGTAACTTCGCTAGAGAGTCAGATAGATCTCTGATGACACCGAGGTCGCATGTTGCCTGTAATAAAGCAAAAATGAGTTGACTTATACTTCAGCATTGACTGTGAATGTCCTTGCTGTGAAAGTATTATGTTGCCATTTTTCCTTTTTTTCTGTTCTATGAAAGTGGAAGAAATCACCATCCAGTACAAAGAAATTCTAAAAAACCATGCACTTACTTCTTAATATAACAAAATTTAGGCATGAATTTTATTTCTGAGGAGCAAAAGGACTGAGCAGAATAGCCCTAACCCAAAAGTAGTTTGTTAGGCAAACCAGAGTAGACAGTGAGACTGAGACCTGTAGTGGGAAAAAAAAAGTGATACATAATACTGTAGTTTCTTTTACTTATGCTATGTGGCCTTTTATGGAACTTCTAGCAAGTTTAGCATTTTTAGCACTGCATCTTCTACTGCAAACTCTTATTTGTATTACTGAAGGAGATCTTCTACAGCAATTGAACTCACAAATACATTTTTCGGATAGATTTCTGGCAACATGGATTTCTTTTAAAAAAGAAAGGATTTGAGGATGTACATAATAGCTGTAGATAGGACAGAAATGTTGCATAGATATGTTCAAAGTTCTTTGATCTGGAGGTTGTAATTTGTGCTTCTATTTTTACTTCATTGGGAAAGTTCATGAGATCCTGAAAAATATTGATAGAAAACGGCAGACTGCCCATGGTAGTCAGGCAAAGGGGACACGTCTTCCTGATTGAATGCAACAGAAATTGTGGCACGGTAAAAGGGACGTTGAAGTACTTTTAGAGCAATTCTAAAGAAATTGGTATTAGAAACAGAAGGGAAGAAGTGTTACTTAGTTCTAGGGAAAGTAGAGACAACTTTGAGAAGCAAAGAGGAGCCAGGAGATGTCATTGCTTCTCTCTAATGTTGCTTAATAATATATCTATGTAAATGATGTAAATAAGATGGAGATTGCTGTAAATGAGAAATATGGTGAGCAGGACAGAACAGGCAGAGAAAGCATGCCTGTTTCCAAAGAGATGTTGATGTCCTTTGGATTTTAAGTTCCTGATGAAAAGTAGGTGCTGGTTGTTAAGGTACCTCTGTTACTGCAGGGGTTTACTCACTCTAATTTAAGCTGCTTTATGCTCATGACTTAAGTGCATATCGTATATCACAAGAGATTGGTTAGATGAGTTAGCTGAATTTTAATGGCATGGTGGAAGGTAGCCCCTTTGGGGGGGGTTTCTTGCTACCCAGTGCAATAGCCCAGATGCCAAAGCTGCGCAAATGTTTCTTAATGTCTTTTGGCCCTAAATCCGTCTATTTTTCTTGGAAGAAAATACTTTCTGCTCAGATCTCTCATACCAAATGTCACACATGGCCATAGTATCTGCAGTGGCAACAGGCCCTGGCCTATTATGTTACCTGGTATGTCAATCTGAAATTTGACACAAGGGAACTATGTAACCTCTGCAACATGACACATGTTGGAACCGTTATCTTAGCAACTCACGATCTCTGTGGAAGGTGAATAAAATATTGACTGTCCAAAAAAAAAAGAAAATGCTGATGCTGGTCTCAGTTTGGGAGGTAGCTTGACAACTTTGACGCATACTTTTTACATCCTGGAAGTCAACAAGGATGTTTTAGAATATATTGGGGATTTGGCTAGTTTTCCATCATCAGACATAAGGTAGATACCAATCAGGCAATGAAGATAAATAATTTGTGTATTCCTAAATTCTTGAAAAATTATGAAAGAACTAGGTTTTCAAAGAAAAGCCTACTTCTTCCCAATTGAGGAATAATAATTAAAAAATAGATTGAAATCTGAGTATGGCGATCTAAGAGCTTGGTTGCTCACGGTAAAAAGGGGAGCATATATATTCTGCCACTGATTTCAAAAGATCAGATTTTATTTTTAAATTAAAATGATACTTTGCAATACACTGCATTGGATAACAGGCTTCAAGAAAGTGAAAAATAATAATTAAAAAAAAACCCTAGGAAAATCCAAACACCCAGAACACAGGCTGCTATTTCCTTGTCACTTCTTCAGCCGTGTTTGACAGACCCAGACCTACTGGCAGAGCTGCCGAGTGCCTTTAGCTTGAGTAACTCTTGAAGGACATCTTGAAGCAGCTCCCAGAAGAGGACCTAGGTGAGGGCTTAAGTCAGCTGAAGTGCTTTCCTTTGCTTTCCTACTGCCGAACTGGATCATGGTGAGGGTGGGCAAAAGATTGGGAAGAACCTGTCTTAGGCAGGATGGAGCCTAATGCCTCCTCTAGATCTGCAACATTCCTTATGACTGCTACATGCTTGGTGTTTCTCACTGAGAAAGCACGCAGTCACGTGGTGGGTAGCATTAGAGCCAAAACCTGCTATGTATGGTTTGTGCTCTGAACTTTCACATCACAATAACAGCCGTTTCTGAAAGTATGAAATACACTGTTTGTAATATCAGCAATGAACTGCAGGGATTATAAGAAAGATCACCGATGATGTGCTAGAAAATAGTGTTATCACAACTTTGACAAAAATGATGGAAACAGCATCTTGAGCACAGCAGAGAAAAAGTTCTTTCTAATATCATTGTAAATGAGAACCCAGCAGAGCAGGCAGAAGTCCGTGTGGGATACGCTGTATATTATCAGTGAACTTTTGTCCTGAAAGCATTTTGTTGTCAGCAGTTTTATAAGATACCAGAAGTAATTCAAAATGGTTGGGAAGCTCCTTAATGACTGTGTCGTTCACACGTTGGGCAAAATTTGTAGTCACGCTGAGACAACTAGCGATACCACAGACATGTCATTACACTGTGTTACAATACACTTTTGTCATATTGTTGCCTTTTCTGATAATAAAAAAATGCGCAAGAACAAAAAAATCCCAAGAAGCTGCCTGAACTTGCTGGTTGTTCAGGAGTGTTTTCGGCAGTCTCAGTTTTTGCTGTCCCAGGCAATGCAGCTCTGCAAGTTCAGCTTCAAGCTCTCTTTTTATCACCATGGCAAAAGTGTCACTGCTTTTCCCAGAGCTGCTCTAGGTTCTTGAGGGCTCACAGCTAGTGCTGTGTACCGTGATGTAAGAGGGAAAGTTCTATTTACTTGCCTGCTGCTTTCTCCACTCGCAGCACAATTCCCCGTTTCCCTATTCTGTTGCTCAGAAAGCTTGGGTTGTTTTGATGAATAATGAATCATAAGAAAAAGGCAGTGTGATATGAGATAAAAAGTTTCTGTTTGAATAAGAAACAGAATCACTGTAGTTCTCCAAATCTTCGGCACTGCATAGGGTTAAAAGTGAAGGACAAATCTTCCAGCTCTGGAGCAGTGGTTTTATGTTGTCATGAGAATAATCAGTCGCCTCTGGAAAAGGGCTGCTCTTTTTCATAGGAAATACATTGCATGGAGACAATCCAAACCACACTACTGCTGGACAACGAGGTGTCTGGTGAGTACCAGCAGAAGCTGAAGACCTTCGTTCACAAGAAGTTAGACAGAAAGGCAGGCACCCAGGCCGAGATTAAAGGGACAAATAGTGAACTAACACAAGAGGGAGCCACTTATTTGGCTCTAATGTCTCCAAACCATAGCTTAAAAGAATCTTCTTCAAAGAAACAGTCATCTTCAGCAAGTCAGTCTTTTCCATCCCAGAGGAACAAAAAAAATAGGTTGTTGCTGTGGTGTTTTATCTTCTGACCCATGCAAATACTACTGCATTCGAACTAGCAAAAATACATTAAAACACATTTTTAAAATGCTTCTGATTATTTGGATGATATAAACAGGTTTGAAAATGTAAGAGCGGATGCATACTATTTGGACAACTGTAAATACATGCAGATAACTTCTTTCAAAATGAAACCCTGCATTAGAATGTCTTAAGTAGGTCATGGGATGTTAGTCATACACAAATATGTGTGTGTATAATGTATATAATATCAACATAGCATCTATATGTATACACACACATATTGGCAATAATGTTTAAGCCATGAGCAACCATATAGGCCTCTTTAAGCCCTCCGTTTTGTGCTTTGATATGCATCATTGACTATTCATCATGTTCCTGTTTAGAGTGCATGTTTTTTGGGACACTGAATCATCTCTTATGCTTTCTGTGAAATATGTTTATTGGAGAAAATGCAATAAATAAAAATAATATTTACAAATAACATTATTTTTATAGCAGCTTATCATTTTTCTGAGGTCTTGCAGCACCTCTCAGAGTTCAATAAACAAGACCGATCCTGATTTAGTAAAACAGAGATTATTTTCCCTGTAGACTTGGCTCTGAAGTAGAACCAAACTAAAACATTATCTTTACAGGGCATTTCTGCATTCTGGCAAGAGATGGCAGATTACAAAGATGTTGATGAGTTCATGTAGGAAGCTATCAAAGTAGAGCTGTCTCTATATAAAAAATAATTCTTGTCATACAGACAAAGCATGAAAATACATTGCTCACTGAGATTATGAACTGCAGATGAAAAGGTAAAATAAAATGTGCTTGTATGGAATAAAAAAAATTACGGTAATTTATATTTTTCTCCTGTAACAACAAATCCTGCTATGACAGTTTTTACTTGGCAATGATGATAAATTCGTATTAGATAAATGTTTTAATAGTAATTACTCGGCTTGGGGTATATAAAGATTTTAGGCTGGATTATATGGAGGGAAAAAGCTGTTTCAGTTCCTAATTTCAAAACACCATTGTTTCTCATGTTCCTTTTCTTTCTGTCCTCCATCCTCTAACCCCACACTGACTAGGCACAGCACTTCAAATGTGAGATAAAAAGTACTGTAAGGCATACTGGGCTCCTGTAATTCCCACTGAAACACCATTAAGTAAAGAAAAGCTGTCGGGTATAAAATCTGCTGATCCTTAGGGATGACTTGGAGGACGTTTTACCTTTAATAGCTTCATCCCTTGCCAGATTATAATTCACTTACATTTCTGTCAACAGCCTCATCAATGTATGACTACGACATTCATGAAAATTACTGTACTATAACACTTTATTTACTGCATGATCTTAATTGATAGATACACAGGAGCACAAAGAAAACAGAACCATGACACTGTATTATTTTGCCCTCTGCTCTCAATAACTCTGCCTGCTAGGAAATAAAATGATAGGCAGCACCTTGGCAAATTATTTTTACATGTCTTTGAAAAGACAATAAGCCAAAGGGCAAGTGACCTTAACCAGCAGAAATCTACAAAGGTATCTTAGAAAGGCACCTGAAGTGAAGCGTGTTGTTCAGGCTGGCGTTGGTCAGTCAGTTCAGTCCATGCTCTCACGAGTAGGAGGGTTCGTATGCCAGGGACTGCTTTGGAAAATAAGGCTTTGCCATCTCTGAGCACTAGGAAAGCACTTAGAGCCTAGCATTAACTGGGGGACACCAACATTGATATGAAAACCATGATTGCAACACATGAGGAACCAGGTATTTTTAGCTGTGTCATTAGGTTATCTGGATCACACAGTAAAACCTGAAGGAAGAGTGAAGACATTTTGAAGACAGCTTTGGCCTTACCCTGAATGCATTTTGATGAAGGAAGCCCATGGGAGCAAGACTCAGGCTGCTGTGTGCATGTTGTGCAAGAAAGGTGGAAGTGAAAGCTACCTGGACCCAGCGCGGAAAGCTCAGCTTGCGTTGACTGAGTCAGTGAGTGGTCACATTGGGACCAGCTGGTTATGAGGGAATTTAATTGGCTTCGGCAAAATTTGGGAAAAAACAGATGTTTCAGGGCTGGCTGTGTTTCTGCAATGCGATTGTCACAGTGTGATTTCCCACTGGTGCGTTTCGCATCCTCGAAAGCCCAATTAACCAACTAAGCTTTGCTTGCAGCAAGCAGAACTAGGAATGCACTGGTTTTCCCTGGGGCAACTACTTTCTTGTTTTCTGCATGCGAGGAAAAATAGAAAGGTGTCTTTTTCAGTTAACCGAACCAAAGCACCAGCACTTTGTACTACCAAGGCTTTAAAAAGACAGTGTGAATATACAGAATAGCCTCTTATATCTCCAGTGCACTCTAACGCTTTCCTTTAGAAATACCATAAGATTTTTCATCCCTTTTGCCGGGCAGCATATAGCTTTACATCTGACCTGCCCCCTCCCTGCCCCTTTCTAAAACACACTGTTTCTTTAACTGTACAGCTCTGTGATCACTCTCTTTAGGACCTTAGACATCTCATTTAGGCAATTCTGCTTACTTTCCTTCCCTGGATTCCCCCACTCCCCTGATATCTCCCAAAACCAGCTGTAGTACAGCCAACTCCACATACACAGCATCCTTTCAATTCCTTAAAGAGCTCACGGAAGGCGCGAGCGGTGCTCTGCCCTGTGCAAGCTGGTTTGTGTACTCTATCGCTTTCATGTGGACAGAAATGGGTTGAACACTGCATCTATTAAAAAACAAGTCTGACAGTAGAAGATTTAGATTCTTCCTCTTATTGTCAGAGAAACAGTCCCCTAGTTTTCTCCTACCTTTCTCTACGACAAGCTGTGCAGTTGAATTTCTTGCCAATGTGGGTCTGAAGGAAGATGGTTGTTCTCGTTTATATCAGCTATGTCATACATAGTCCAGTCATCAGCATCTTTTCTGTGTAAGCCTTGTGCATTGCCAAAGATACTGTGAAGATACTTCTCATTTAAGTGACTGGAATATTTTAGGGAATGCTGCTCATTAACACAGGATCCATACTGGAAATTAATTCAGTAACCCTTATGCGGTGGTAACAAGATGCGAAGATCAGCATTTGAAGACTGATTGTCAACACACAGTCAACATTAAGAGCTCCCACTGGAGCTCTGGCTGACTTGAAAATGCATGTGAATGGCACCAACTTCTTCATCTGCGGAATCCAGAGGTTTTGAGGGAGCAGAATGGTTCCCGGTCTTTGCAGCAACCCTAGAGCAAGGCTCCATTGCAAAACAGAAGAAATCCACTCACATAAAATGCATGCACATAAAAATGAAATTTATAAGGGAGAGCTGCTAACTCTCCATAAAATTCATGTAACCAGCAAAGAGGACATTTTATTTTTGATGATCTGTCTCTATCTGTTGAGGTTCAAAGCTTACTAAAACTGCAAACTGAAAGTTTGTTACATATTAACTTGCAAAAATTGTTATATTACGATAAGCAGTGAGAGTTGGAGGCTCACAAATGGAAAAGGGGACTTCACCCTAACACGAAATGTGACATTAGTAGTATCTGTGAATTGTTAGCATTGCCAGCTGTTCTCGGACATCCCCAAAGAAGCATGAGTATGGCCATATACATGCTTCCATGTAGGCTAATAGGGTCAAGAGAGAAAACAGTTATTTTTGCAATGCATAAAGAACTCTCCTCTGTGCCCTAGAGACATTGCACGTGTCTTGTCCTGGTGTATAGATCTGCAGGATTTATGGACATTATGGGGTCTTGAATAATTTTCTTTCACCTAGTTAACACCAAGCAGGTTGCATTTAACAAATGTATGTCTCCAGGAGAGACATTTAATCTTGGTACAAAGACATGAAACAATTAAAAATTCACCATTTCCCTTAGGAATTCCCTATAATGATTAATCTTCTTCATTGCTGGAAAAATGTCATGCCAGAAATGTCTGGCATTACTTTCTGTCCATATGTTCTTATTATGACTCTACTATATCAAATATCCCCTTAATACATAATTTATTGCCATGAAGGCACTTGCAAGCAGTAATCAAGCCACCTCTCTGGTTTTGGGCTAAACAGATTGGGCTCTCAAACTCACTGTAAGGCAATTTCTCCAGCCTTTAAATTGTTTATGTGTCTTTCATCTAGAGGTTTCCTAGCTACCTTTTTACTATGCAGACACTCAAACTGTACACAGTTTCATAATATTAGTGTCAGTCTTGGCATAGCTGAAAATAAATTAATATCTTTTCTCATATACCTTTTACTAAATTAAGTATCAAGTGACTGCCAGCCCTTTTTAGTGCTGCATCATATGGGAGCTTATGTGGAATTGTTTTTGTATTAGGAATATGATACCAGGTCCTTTATTCCTTTGAAGCCTGCACTTGGATTCTAGCACTATAACCTTTCTTAGATGTTTGTTTGAGTGTTTGCTCAAATATTAGCCTAGTTCACTCATCCTGCTAATCTATTCTGCTTTTTTGCCATTGCTCCTGTTCTCCTCATAGTTTTATGTCTGTTCTATTCTATTCACTATTGATAAATATTGTAACATTTTTGCTGATTGTTAATGGACAAAGGCACGCTATGATACTTGGAGTATAAGCGTAAAAGATTATCACAGGAAAAAAATAGAAACATTAAAGAAAAAACCCCAGATTACTTGCGAACATGATTGCACTTCCCGCATCCTGAATTGTTGTGCTGTCTTTTTTTTAAAGATTCTAGCTTTTTTTTGTTGCTATTCTTAGTATAATTTTAAACTCCTTTTTATAAACCTGAGTTCTCTTTGGGATAGAGTGAGATTTTTTTCATTGAGATCTTTAACTTTGGTTATTCCTTCACAGGAAATCGATTGTTCATAATATATATTGATTCCGTGTTTATTTCCCCCTTCCACATGTATTTGCCAGATACTGCTTTCCCACTCCATCCAAACTGCTACCTTGACCACAATGTTGATCCAAGTAGTCTTCTAAATAAGATTTTCCTCCATCTTGGAAAGGTAATTCTTAAAAAAGACCCATTTTTAATAAGTTTTAAACAACATTCTAGGAAAAGGTTCATCATTTTATTGGCTGCAGAATTCTTTTTCATCTCAGTTATAATTTTAATCAGTTTGGGAAGACAGGGGCAGACTGACTAGAGCTTGCCTGTCTTTCCTTAAAGAGCTATATCTCTAGCTACATCTTATTACTGCAGACAGTCTACCAGTTGTACAAAAATCTTCAAGAACATAAAGGCCACACTAATGCCTGGCAAGGCCTAGGATGTAAGTGTGCATGATAGAGAAACATAAAAGAAAGCTCAAGGCAAAACACAAATGAACAACTAGATCACACTGCTTAAACAGGTTTATTTTTACCTGACTAAAAGCTTGTTCTACTTAAATAAGCAGACAAAACAAACCAGTTACAGCCTGGCAACCTACGTATAGCTTGAAAACAAGCAGAGGCAAAAGCAAAATAAATCACTCCTCTGCCTTAACAGAACCTACCTAATGCTCTAATCCCTCTCCTTCTTCTCTCTCTTTTTTTCTATTTTATTTTTCTTTTGAATTTGTATCGCAAGCTTTTACTTCAAAAAAGTTTTGAGCTTAAACATATTCAGCTGTAACCAGTTACTTCCCAGCTGGGATACCGCCAAGGCTAAATGCTGATTTAACTCACTAGGTGCCTACTCACAGTCTGGCAAAGAACAGAAAAGGGCTGTGCTGCTGAAAACTGCTAAACCCACGTGCATCTTCCCATAAGTGGTACCAGAATAAAACTGCTTTCCCACCCCTCAGCTTGCTGGTGTGCCGGCCTGTGGTGCTGTGGGATGAATGCAGTCTCTGCGGTCTGTGGATTATGGCAGGGTAAGTACATCATGTCTTTGCAGCACCGTAAAGTTCAGAACCCATTTCTGGGGTGAAATCTGTCCCTGATTTCACCTGTGGTCACCCATCGTGGAGTTATCATCACCTTTGCAGTCAAGGAAGATGGGATAGACTTTGGATTTCCTATGTGAACCTTAGAAAACTCCAGTTTCCAAAGGAATATTTAAAGCACTTGCTTACTATACTGTGTTCTTTTTAATATCAGATTGATACTTCTTTATTTTTTTATCCTTTTCATTTCATTTTTCTTTCTGTCCCCTTCCCTGCACTACAGCCTGAGGGACCTGCACTGTGTTTGCAGGAGAGGCTGTTTCTCCTGTTGTGTGGAATCATGTTCTGTCTTAAATAGGAGATATTCATGAAAGGAAACACCCGGAGGTTACTGAGAAGCTTCACCACAACCTCAGATGCAGCTTCCCTGGTATTAGAATTAGCACAATGGCTAAGTAAAATATGCTAAGTAACTGTGTAATTGAATGCCCTAGATTTTCCACCAGATTAACAGCTGGCACGTGGCAAGTATACATATATTCCCAGAGATGGTAAAGTCAGTATCTGTAAAAAGTTTCTTCTAGACTTTGTCATCACAGACAGCAAACATTTCCCTAGAATACACTTCAAAGAAAGAAAGAAAGAAAAAAGCTTTTTTTCTTGTCTTACAAACTGGTACTTAACACTTGGTTGCGAAGATCAAGCACAGGAGAAGGTTTCTCATGGCCCCTTGTGGGACACAGCCCTCACAGCAAACAGAAAAGGCAGTGAGCAGGGATGTTGATAATTAGAAGCCCGAGAAAGTACAGCAGGAGCTAATAAGCCAACCTGCTACATGTGGAGTGTGTTTAATATTAATAGCCTCTGTGAATCTGCAGGTGCACCAGTGGATGACACTGGAACAAAGCACTTCATGTATCTTTAGCTAAGGTAAAGCTTTGGGAATCTGCATCAAAAGAACCTGTTGTTGACTGTACTGCTCAGAAGTAGTGCAAAACATTGTTATCCAGTTTTTGTGCATGTACTGTTTTCTTTGCCTTTGAGGTTGTCGCATTTTTTTTTTTTTTGTCTGTAGGTCCACACCCCTTTTGATCTTTCTTGCTGCCCATGGGCCAGCAGCCAGTCAGGATGTGGGTAGAGGACACTCACAGCAAGGCCCAGGACCGATTTGCACCTTCCAGTAACCTCCTGGTCTGGAAAAATGCCTGCTTTCCCACACTTGAGATAGATCCTGGGACCTCATGTTAAAGTTAAACTCCCCAGAAAGACTAGCACAAAGTTTGTTTCATTAACAATTCCATGTAGAAAAAACATGTTAGTAAGTTTGTTTTGTTTTACCTGACCGCGGTATCTTTCAGTTGATTCATGCCGTGATTTAGAGGTATTTAGAAGCCTTACTTTGGGATTTAATCTATTCTCTTTTTCAGTATGGCATCTTCAAGTTTAATAGTGGAGGAACAATCATTGTCTAACATACCTCCAAACTGTAAGGACTTACCAGTCAGAAAAATACTTGCCCTGTCTCTGATGTTCTAACTCTTGAACTGGCTTCGGTGTCAGATGAGTTAGTGGCTATGTACCAACCTAAGGTCTCCTAAGAAGGAATTCGCTCTGTCAGTTGNATTTAATCTATTCTCTTTTTCAGTATGGCATCTTCAAGTTTAATAGTGGAGGAACAATCATTGTCTAACATACCTCCAAACTGTAAGGACTTACCAGTCAGAAAAATACTTGCCCTGTCTCTGATGTTCTAACTCTTGAACTGGCTTCGGTGTCAGATGAGTTAGTGGCTATGTACCAACCTAAGGTCTCCTAAGAAGGAATTCGCTCTGTCAGTTGCAATTGCTTTGTATTTTTACTTATTTTTTTGTAATTTTTTCAAGTTTTCTTGCTAGAAGCTATAAAATACAGGTTTCAGTGATTTCTGTGAAAAATTCCCATCCTGGCAGTACTTCAGGCCATTTTCTTTGGTGGAGGTAGGAGGTGAAAGTTGTCAGTTACTTTTCCTTGATGATCGATTTATGAATTTCTCATGAGTAACAAGAAAATATTCATTTTGACATACAATGTGTTTTACATAGAAAAGCACAATCTTCTGAATCGAAAGTTTAATTCAGCATTTCTCAAGTGCCTCTAGGTGATCTTTGCACTTTTAGAGTTATCAGAATGTAGAAGTTATTTTTGTGATGAAAATCTTCTAAATCTGTTAAAAATGGCACACTAATGATAGGGGCATTGACATAAACAGAG
>VZSC01019282.1:0-44723 GCA_013398225.1 Steatornis caripensis
GAAAAACTCTATAATGATCAGGGAGGGACTGGCAGGGATCTGTTGCCTGGAGCAGTTGTCAAATGCCCATTAACAGGGGGAGGTCTAAGAACAGGCCGAACATATACCTGCCAAGAAGAACTTAGGTATAGTCCATTCTGCCATGGGCAGGTAGATGGAAGAATGACTTCTGAGCTCCTCCCAGACCCTGCTGTGGTCCTCTGTATTCTGTGTGAAGAATTCTCATCTCCCATGCCTTTCTACCAATGTTTGCGCATAACTTGTCATTAGACAGAGAAATGCCCTTAGTAGTTCTTCCCTTTGACCTGTAATTGAGTTGAGAAAACAATGAAGCATTATATATTTGGGTTTTTAAAATCAGTTTTAAAATTTTCTTGTCTACCTGACAATGTCCATTTTAAATATACACTATTGTTGTTTCAAATGTGCTCAAAAGTGATAAGGGAGGTGACTAGAAGCTTATTATTAATTTGCTGCTTTTATCTTTGGGAAATTAACATTCTGGCAAGGAATTTAATTGGACTTTTTTGTAAATTCTCGCAGTGATGCTTTGGTTTTTCCTTTTGGGACTGGAAAGAAAAACCAGCATCTGGTGTTTGAGGATGCTAGGGATTTACACCATATTATGTGTAATATCTCTACTGTAAATAAACAAAATGAATAATTAAGTGAATAATGAGGTGCCCTGAATTAAGACTTCTCTGACTGTATCTGTGGAGTGTTTGTACTCCTGTCATTTGTTCTCTATTGGGCATCACATTGCCCATATGGATATTAGCAATGTATTTTTTCAAGCAGAAGCCAGACATAATATTAATGCAGGTTGTCAGATATGGCAGAGGGGCTTTTGCTCTTCTGTAATGTAGCTGTCTGTATGAGAGGGTAAAACATAAGACTAGTAGAATTTGTGTCATGGCCCTGAGGACACTGACAGGCCTGGCTGCCCCTGCCCGGCTTTCCTCAGGGCCTCCCCACCCTGCCCACGTCCCAGGGCCCCATGTCAGCTTCCCAGGGCCATCAGCCCCTGCCTCAGTGATGCCACAGCATGGCCGGTCTCCAGCACCCCACAGCCCTGCCCTACCTGGTCACTGGCCCTGCCGAGCTGGGCCGACCTGTGGCCCCACGTCCCAGCCCGGCCTTGTCCCCAGGGAGGTGCCTGATTCCAAGGCTGTGGCTGCCCCTGGTGGCCCCAGCCTGCACTGCCACCTTGGGATGGGCCTGGCTGCTAGGCCCTGCTCTGCCACCCCAGGGAGCTGCCATTGCCCGCAGCGAGCCTATGTCGCCTCAACAGATTGTGAGGTGGTTTCTGTTAAGTTTGGAAGAAACGTAGAAGAGCGATATTGGAAGTGTTGTACAGTCTGTCCTGATACAAAACAGAGTTCTGTGAATTGTTGGGGTATTTTTGCTTTCTTGCCACAGGGACAGACCCAAGGGGCTGTTCACCTCCTGCATGCAGAAAACCTCCTGGACCAGCTCACCATGTGCAGCGCTGGACAGTCACACAGCCCCGCTGTGCCACCCGAAACAACAACAGGCCTCCTCTGGGGCAGAAAAATTCAAGTCCCTATCCTCACATTTTTAGGACTCCTCAGGTAATGCTGCCATTCCCTCATCAGCTCCTCCCAAAACACCAAGACTTGGCAGCATGTTGAACGCAGATGCTGTCTTCCATATGTAACGATTTTGCAATGGGTGGTGGTAGGAAATGTTCAAATCACTGCTACGTCGGTGGCACACAGGGCAATTCTTCTTACAGTCCATGCAGCAGCTAAGGACAGAGCAAAGGGCAGGAGCTGATTAACAATTGCTTATTTTATCTGTTCCTTGCATTTTTAAAAAAATGAATTGGAGGTAATCACATTTACTGATTTCACTTGCTTTTACAGGAAAAAAAGAAGGTGACAACATGAATGACTGCTTGGTACCTCTGTAAATTTGTGGCATCAAAGTGAAGGCATGATTTTTTTTTTCCCTTTGAACGCTTTATTAACATATTTGTGGTTAGCGCTGAGCAAGCTGAGACCTGGATTTCTGCTGTTGTGCTGAGGCAACAGGAGACACCCCCCTCGGCTGGATTCCAGGTGAACTTCTGAAGACCATAACGGGGCAAGAGCCACAGGAGTCTGCAGGAGATCATCCACATCTCCTTACCATCCTTCTCTAGGTAGATTACTCCAGATGCCTGACACTGGGACAGCTGGAAGTTGTGTCTGGAATTAATATTACCTCAGTTTCAGCGTTCCACTTTGAACATTGCTGCGTATGAGTGGAATGCAAAGTTATCTTTATGTATACGTGATACGATAATTAAACTTAGCACTTTCTCAGCATTTGCTATTCAGAACTGCAAAGGAAAGATAAATGAATTGCAAAGGAGACATAGTGAAAGTTAATGATGGGGATAGGACTCAGAAGGGCTGTTGACATCTGGGCTCAGTGCTCTGCTGAACACTCCGTCATTGGTTAAAATCTGTTAATATCTCCTTAGGTGAGCGTCCTCGACTTTTCCCTGACAGCTACAACTCCACTGGCTGCTATCTATGCTTTTGTGCCTTCATTTCCAGCCTGGTGCCAGACATGCTCTTCTCCTCCTCCTCAGGGAGAAGGCTGAGTAGAGCTGGCAGATGACTGCTGCAACTGTCCCACCTCCTTGCTCTGTCACTGTGAGCCTGTGCCCACTGCCGGTGGTCAAAGTACCTGGTCACAGGTATGCAGTCCCCCAGCTTCCTATCAGCTGCTTAGGGAGGGTAAGCTTTAACATCTGTGCCAGAAAACATCCAAAGTTGTAACAAATAATGCCACTGTCAGTGATGGAAAACTGCATAAATCTCACTCTGAACCACAACTGTACAAAACCAAGTCAAAAAGCACTGGTGGTCTGCCACAACATCACTAAGATTTGATGACTTCACAGATGCTGGGGAAAAAAAAAAGATTCTTATATCTGCCTTAAAACACAATCTTATATAAAACTCATATTCCCAGTAACATGGCAAGAAACCCTTAGACATCATAACTATACAAAGTATGGTTTGTCCAATGTTAAACCACCAGCAAGGACAAACTATTTTTAGAACTGTCATATATTATAGCACCTGAGCTTTATTTGTCTTCTGATTAAAAGAGGTTTTCCTTCAGAGAAGTTCACTTGAATTTTATACTCATTTACTAAGTCTTATGTTCCAATTCAATTTATTTTAAAGCAGATTCTTTGGGGAAAATTATAAAGCTAATTTGAATTGATTCTTTGGAGATTCAGGCTTAAATGAAGTGCCATAAAATTGGCTGTCAAAGTGAAAAAATAGAATTGAATTTTATACTTGTTTTACTCAATGGACACAAGCACCTTGCTCTTTGCTGCTGCTAAGGGGTTTGATGTAGTATATTTCAGACAGTTTAAAACACACCTAAGAATTAAACTTCACTGAAGGTTTAGTTACTAAGGAACCACAGAGTTTTCCTTGTCCAAATGTATTTTATCAGATTATAAATTTATGGCTGGCAGGTTCACAAAGTTAGTAATTCTCTCCAGTTTTTCAAAACTAATTGTATAAATTCTAGTGGTACTAATCCCAATTTTGACTAAGTAAAATCAAGTCCTGTATCTGTAGGACATCTGGAAGATGGTACTTTATCATCTAGTCATGGACTTGTCAGAGTAATGTTCCTCACTAAGAATCTGCCCTTTCTCCATTTCCAAGTCCCCTGGCTAATATTTGGGTAAAAATACTGAGCTGTTTTGGGTGTCCAGCAGTTTGGACTCCCAATGTAAAACATTTTGTAAAAGGTCTGAGATTTGAGTGGCAGATGTGTGGCTTTTTTTCAGAAACCAACACCTTTTTCAAGATTTTAGGATCCCATATTACGGGGCATCTAAAATCATTAACATTTTCAGACAATTTAGGCCACGATGGTAATTCATTATCAAATAAGTAAACATTTGGTCTTACAGGTTTTCTGTCAACAGGTTAATTCTGAGAGTTTTTCCCCATAAAGCCTGTAGACATACCTAGAAAAATAAGACCTTTTGCTTAACAGAATTTATGTTTTTCTGTTACTGTTTGATGCATTTACATCTTGGGAAATTCACAGAAATAGTGTCCGAGGAGCTGGTTTTTCAATTTCCTGTCACATAAATTACTGGGTAGATGTTCATTACTCCATCCCAGCACTGTGCTTCCAACCTAATCAGAAGCAGAAGTGAGGATATGAAAAGACATGCTGGAGAAAACTGCAGTCCACTCTATTATTTTCTCTGCACACATGGTCCTATATTAGAAATTACTGTTATTTTGTATGAGTAAATACATTAAGAAATACTTTTAAAAAATATATATGTCTATTGCTTTGTTCCAGTAATCTTTATGTGAAAACAGTTTTACTTAAAGAAGCCTTCATTACCAGGATTATTACCTGATATGCTTAGCTTTCCAAAAAGTAATAGTCAGGATCAGATATGCTTATTCGCTTTGGCTCCCATTGTAAGTGTTGGACACCTGAAGTTAGACACCAAAGTTGATATTTAAATGTGAAAATTAAAATCCCCCAACCTTTCACACATGCTAAGTTGCTACAACCCTCAATGACCTCAGTGGGAACTGTGACTGCTCAACATTTTGAAAACCTTGCAGTTTAAAGTTGAGGTGCGTGGTGAAGAAGATAGATGTCTGACTGCCTTGATAGCTCTTGAACGCTCCCTGGAACTGGATAGAAGTGAGGGGGATGCGATGCTGCTCTTGTTTGCTGTGCTGCTGAACCGATGGAAACCCACGGACTGCCCTCCCCCGTACCCCCTGCTTTCTGAAAGCAGAGCTTGGCAGCTGCTATTCAGAAACTTTCTTCCACCCCCGTTTTGCTTAAGACACTGAGTAGAATTTGCCAAGATGCTGCCAGCTACAAGTGTATCTAGCTGTTGGGCTTTGAGAAGTAGCACATGGTGCGTGATTTCCTTCGTAGGGCAGAATTTTGATAGACTGAGCTGATCTCTGGATTCCTGGAAATCCTTTACCATCTGTCATGATTACGAAAAGAATAATGCTTTCTCAAAGACAGAGACCTGTCCTCGGTTTATATCAATGGCTGAGAATCTGAAATTTCCCTCTTAAAGATGTAATTGTTTCTGAATGCTTCATGCATTAAGTATGTAACGATATGAAGAATAAAGAAAAAAATAAGAAAAGTAAATTTTATCCAGCTGTCTCTGCTTTGCATTTCTTTTCTTACTCCACCAGAAGCCAGTGTCTCCTTTCCATGCAGAGCAGCACTTTGGGAACTAGTGCTTACCCGTGATGCAACTCTGAGCCAAGCACATCCCTCTATTTCTTCGAAGTGAGCATATGAAAAGATACCAGCACTGTCCAGTCCTTAGGGCTTTGTCTTATCAGTATACTATAATATTAAACTAAACCAGGATAACCTTTTCCAATAGATAAACTCAGCTTTCTGGCCCAAAACAGAGCACAAGTTTTGGAAACCAGCCTCCCTCCTGCCCCCATCTCCCTCAGGCTACATCCTTCCTTCAAGCCTGGCTTTACCATCCTGTGGCTGTTTGGTCTGAGCAAGCCCATGAAGCTCCCCCAGTTTCCTGGGGAAACCTGCTGCTCCCTGGGTCCCCACAGCTCTGGGTCTGCTCCCTGCTGCCAGCCCTGCGATGTTTCCCAGGCCCTCGAGGTGTCCCTCTCTGGTGCTCCCAGGCTCAGGAGGCTCACCAGCAAACTTTTCTACCAATGCGTATAGAGATGTGCAGTGATTTGTTAAGAATCCTTTTTTTGCTTCTGTTGAATTCAGGGTAAAGTACAAGTTTCCTCTTTTTACCCATTGATCTTACGGATAGATTTGTACTTTTTTCTGGAGAAGGAAATGGCTGACAGTTTTGGTTGTTCCTTTCTTGTAAGCAACAACGAAAAAGTGTTATTTACATTATACTTATTTATCTGCTGAAGATTAATAAAGGCCTTTTAAGAACTCTACCAAGTTTGGGGGGATTATTAAATCATGCCGTAAAAAGATGGATCTATACCTAATTCTGAGGGGCAAATTGATTCCAGTTAAGGTCAATAGAAAGTATACGAATAGGAGGAAAGCCACTTCATATTTTTCAGAAATAAGCTGCATGAGAACAGGAACTCATTGCAAACAATTTAAATAATTTAAGCTTTTTCCTAATTAGACTTTTATAATTTCAGGTTTTTATAATCTCAGGTTTATATCAGAGTTTAGGTATAACCATGCCTATCTTTAAATAATGTTTTAAATAGACTGGACTGTATTTGGGTATTTATTTGCTCTTGTCACCAGAAATAGGAACATATTAAAAACAGGTCTGTTTATTAGCTGATGGAACTAAACCTTAGACAATATAAGCTCAAAGAGAAGATTTCACAGATCTGTTTAGCCTCATCCAGTCCTCTGCTTTGCTACAAATTGAAATAAGTTAAGTTTTCTCTGTGAGTTGAGCAACAGCAGATGCAATTCATATTCTTTTAGCCCACACAATCATTTTCTTTAGGAAACCTTTTGGAAATGTTGTTTTAAAAGGTTCTGGCTTTTTTTTGTCTCATCTCTTTCAGGGGAAACGTGAAAGAAGTAAGGGAGGAAATTCAAGTGCGGGAGAAAAAGGAAGAAAGCCAGGAGAAAGAGTAAAATGGACATGGAAAAAACCGAACAAACCTTTTCACAGGAAGCTGAGCAAGTACACATTGTTTATTTCAAAACTACCTATAGAAATGGTAGCATAAATGAAAAAGTTTGCCATCATTACAAGCTGCCCATAGGCAGTCTTAGTGTAATTATTTTACTCCATGTATAATGCTAAGGTATCACACCATAGAGATAAGTACTTTAGAAATGCCAATAGATAGATAGGCTTTTGATACTAAATAACACAGTATTCAAGGTGAGAAATAGTAGAATGGAAAGGGAATTTCCTTCATTCGAGAACCAGGAGCACATCTCCATAGCAGAGCTGAGGGCAAAGCCGAGCATGCGTCGGACAGTGTTGTATGTCTTTGCTGCTCATGCTGTCTGCAGGCAAAGCAGAGAGCTGGCTGGGGTGCTGCTGGCACCCAGCGTGCTGCCCAGCCGCTGCAGTGCCCCACGCATTTGCGAGTGTATCAACAACTCATATTCTGGTCAGACAGTGCACTTTTGCTCTCTGATGCTCTCCAAGAGTAATTACAACAGGACATCAATATCCAGTTCCAGCCACAGCTACTTTCACTCTTTTTGAATTATCATCTGGTGACCTTGGTGGCTCCATTTATTTTATTATTTTTACAGCTATCTATCAGAAAAGTAAAATCTGGGGTATTTTACTGAAGAACCAGAAAATGTAGAAAAACAGACATATTTACAAAAGCCACATTGGTGAAGTGACTACAGATAATTATATATCAATCACAGCATTTATAAAACAAGACTTAAAGGCAAGGAAATTAATACTTAAAGACTGTGTAAGCCTCGCAGTAGGCCTATATATATAACAAACATAAAAGCACCGTCATGTCAAGTAACAAATCCCCTTTTCCTCATCATATAGCAGGACCTCTGACTTGAGATGCCCCCCAAAACAGTCTGACTTGTTCTTTGCTTGCTGTCCACATTAAATCCAGCACATGCGTTTTGTCTTTTAGAATCAGTTTGACATTTTATTATTACTGATAGTAAGAAGAAAACACTATTAATGGACTTTAACTTAACAGTTACTAACATTGTCCTACCTGATAATGAAGACATACATTTTAAAATATCTATATATAAGTGTATTCCAAGATGCAGAACATTTTTAGTCCCAGAAGTCTGTTCCCTTTCTTAAGGCTAGTACAAGTAGCTGAACAAACTGTTGTCCAAAGAAGCCTGAGTCACTTCAATGGTTTTACAGTAAAGATAAGTTACAGCTTCTTCTCATGATACATCCTCTGAAAGGCTGAGGAGATGAAAGACATGATTCACTAGACTAAGCTAAGTGCTCCAAGGAATGTGAAACTCAAAAATATTACACGTTTCTGTGACAAAATGCTAAACATTCTAAATTTGCTTGATTAGTAGTAATAGCATAATTATTAGCTTGATTTATTAGATATAATTATTAGATATAAAACTAGAGCAATAAAAAAATACCAGCATGCTTAATATGCTTCATTCACAGAACTAAGTGTAAGCTGTACTTAGGCATGTTTGAAAACTTGCACTGCCTCCTGTAATTATAATATATGGAGGATCCAGGGTGCCATCACTAACCCAGGTGCCATCCCCCTTAAATTGCCTGGTCGCTGCACCATGTAATTGAGGGCAGAAATGGACCAAGATCTGTCTGCTTGTATACGTCAGCAAGGAATTATCTATAATGATTCTTTGCCCATTTATCTTTTGGTAGAAGATTTTGCATTACTTTCTTCAGCTTTCGTGCGTGCCCACTCCACAGTCATGATTGCACTGTGTTTCACTGGCATGTGTTGAAAACAGTCATTAGTACACACTGAAGACTATCAAACGGGGTGTTTGCAGCTGTCATTTCACAGGATTATCTTTTGCTGTTCCCTCCCGTTCGGGCTAATTATGTCTGTTGTCACTGGATAGCTGGAGGATCATGTAACGGGGCCAAATGCAAGACTCCCCGCATCAGACAGTACTTAGGGTAGGAAGCCCAAGGGAAATTAATGCAGAGGACATGAAAAGAGCAAATAAACACAGAGGAGGAATAACAAAGTTTTGTTCATAGCTGAGTGATGTATGATAACTCCAGCATAATTTCACTTTTTGATGAAGCTAATGCTTCATTCAATGCAATTTCATTTTAAAATTATCTACAGAGTCAAAGTAATCTTTTGACTACATCATTTGGTCTGACTCAGACACAGCAAATATGGCTACGAGCAACTCCACATGGCTATGGCATTGCAGCCTGCAGCTGGGAAAGCCTGAAGCATTTCCTCAAAATCCTGCTGAAGCAGCCAGGAGGTTTCCCTGAATAAGGGAAGTGTCTGTGATCAGACTATGCTCCTGACAGCATGGGGATGTGCCAGGAGAAATACTCTGTATCTGAAAGCTCATCAAAAATACAACCCACAGCACATGCAGTGTTTCACAGCTGAGAACCAGAGCGATGCTGGATACCCTTCACTCAGTCCCCTTTGTTCACCTTTGTTTTGTCTCAGATGTTTCAGGTGGAGAGAAGGGAGTAAGTAAATAACCACGTGTAGGCTGGGAGAAGTGTAGGATATTACACTCAAGGAGTAAAAATGCTCACAGGCACTTGATGCCTTGCTGCACTGAGAGCTACTCACAAGTTGCTGCTCCTAAAGTCCAGCCATATGTGTTAGGAAAGCTAGTGTGAAGTTTTAATGTGCAAGTAGATAGTTAGACAGGCACATTAATATTTCATGGAGAATTGTTAGACTCAGATAAATATGCAAGAGGCTTTTATTCAGATCCAAATTTGCCTTTACTGAGACGTTGAATTCAGTAGACGAGGGGTTCAATATTTGATACTGAGTGTAGGTATCCATGTGAATTGATGCTTCTCCATTAGATAGTGGGTGTTTCTTTAAAATAAGTCCTCAATCTAATATAGCTTAAATGAAGTCAGAGGCATGCAGGATGTGCTGCAGGTAGGAGAGTGGTAAAACAAGTATGGCTGTGCATAACACATGTATTTTTTATATTGTACTCTTCAGTTCTTCAGATTTTGTCTGCAAGATGAATTTGGTGCAATCAGGAAAACAGAAATTCATTGACACTAATAATCCTCCTTAAGACAGAGCTTCATACCACTCATCCCACATCTCCCCCTCCTCACCTGCCAAAATGAGAGGGAGCATCGGTGCAGGTTCCTGTGGGGAGACATTTTGGCTGAAGCCTGGCAAGCACAGACGGCTGAAAAGCTGCAGCCCCTAGTTGTTCTCGGCTAAACAACCATGCTGGGTCATCTAATGGATCCTCAGCAGCCAGTCAGCGCACTGGTTTGCTCCAAAATGCAGCTCCCTCAGTTTCCTTGGTCTCACAACAACAGGCACATTGTGGACCCTCTCAAACAAATTCTCTGCTGCCCATTTCAGACTTACGGCAAGCCTTACAGCCTTCTCTCTTCCTCCACCCCCCCAACCCCCCCAAGCCAAGAAAAAGCCTCTCCCCCTTGCATCCACCATGCAACTTCCAGATGCTGGCCCTCTATGCAAAACATGGGTTGTTAGGCTAGTGTTCTGGGACTCTAGCTGATGATAGTGCCTGCTCCTAAGCATCCTGAGGTCAAAACTGGCAGGACGGGTCCCTGGCATGGTCAATGCAGGTGTCCCAGGCACTGCAGATGCTGCCAGCCCACCAGCATCTCCCCCTCAACACATGTAGTTGGGTGAAAGCGGCTGGAAAGGAAAAGCCACGGGAGAAGGGGCAGCAAAAGGAAAGGCAGGGCTGTTGTAGACTTAGAGGGGACAAGGGGAATGTGGGCACTATGGTGAGGCTTTGAATATGGACAGCTGGTGACAGGGAGGGGACCAGCTGTAGAGAAAGGCAGCAAGGACTTGGGGAAGAAAGTCAGTTCAGAGCAGGGAACATCTGAGCACGGGGAAGGTCTCTGCCGCAGTGACTGCAGCCACCTCAGGTGCCTCCTGCTGCTGCCCCAACTGCCACACAAGCCTGCTGGGGTCCCAGAGCTGAGCTCAGAGCCAGGCTCCAGCTGGGCCACTCTGGTGCCCTTCTTTCTGGTGCTACATCCATGCTTTGGCCCTGAACCCCACTGGGCCAAGCTCTTTTTCTCTAATTCTTTCCTGAAATCCCACTTGTATGAACTGAGCGTAGTTTCCCTGCTAGTCCTCCTGAAACAAGCAATGCTGCATCCATCTCTCTCTTCCTTGCAATCTCTGGTCCCCTCTAGATTAAGAACTTGTCTTCTGCTTATCTGGCTCCCTTCTATATACTCTGACACTGGAGTGCTAGATGAGTTTCTGGGAAGACTGGCTTCCCACTCCTGACATCCTGGAGAAAGCTGGTCTGAGCGTAGACATTTCGCTGTGCAGTGTGGCTCCTCTAAAATTCACGACAACCCTGTGTACTCAAAGCAATTGCATCTAGACAGTGCCTAACACTGCTGTTGCTTGGACTCTTTCATTGCATTTCTTTCTTTCCCTATAGGGTTTTTTTCTTGCCCCTCTCTGCTTTGTACATCTCTCCCCACCATACCCAGCCCTGCAGTCTCCCTGCCCATGCTAGAGAAAGGAGGAATCTGTGATAATAGTACAAGTGTGTCTTGTGACTATGACACAGTGGTAGATGCCTCTGACAGCACAATTATGTTAAAGACAGTGGAATTGAGCCTTTTTTATCCCACAGCTGAGAATCTGACTCCTATTTTCAAAAGATTAATTCTTTTCAGGTTTACAGAAGTCAGCCAATGTCTACTTCTTGCTGTTGCTTTTTCTTGTCAAAGCACTTTACATTTCTCTGCCTACAACAATCTTTTTATTTGGAACAGTGAAAGAGTTTTATAAGAATAATGGTCTTGTGTATGATGCTCAATCAATCTAATTTTTAAGCCTCTTCAAAGTTTGCCAAGCTCTACGGCTTAAAAATCCACACTTCAACTTCTCACAGCAAGCGTGTGATGCTGCTTTAATTTCTGGGCTGTTGGAGCATTTGCTGTCCTCAGGCAATGTCAATTTGTCCATTAACACAATGAGCCCAAATTGCTCTCTGTGGTTTGATTCAGTCCCAGGGGCAAATTATAAGATTTAGGCACAACTGAGAAAATATAGGTGGGAATTTCAAAAGTTCCTCCAGCACATGCAAGCTCAGCTCCCCTTAAAACTCACTAGCACTTGTGCTCCAGGTCAGTCAGTAATGTTAAAGGAGAGGCTGCTGCCCAAGCATTCACCCACCGTTCAAGGAGTTGCACACACACCACCTGAGACTTTTAACTGCTAGGACCAGTGTCCCTTTGCAGCGGGTGGCTCCAGTGAGGTGCCCCTTTCAGCTCCTCACACACACACACGCGCGCGCACACACACACACACTCTCTGTTGGGCATGTTACCTCCTCCTTCAGGCTCGACCTTAGGTTTCCTGCAGCAGAGTCCCTATTTTATAAAAATAAATAATTTAATTGAATGGTACAGCAGCAAGGTCAGCTCAAGCTGGGTGCCTCCAGAGAGGGGCCTCGAACAATGAAGTCCCTGGGCAATCATACCCTTATGATTTATGCACCCACCCCTCACACGCTCTTCACACACCTTTTAGTCCAATGGCGATTTTTGGTCTGGGGTCTTCTAACACCTTATTGGGTTCTTTCTCTGTCTGCAGGCAGGTAGGCTGCTAACCGTTGTTACCTTGCTGAGTTGCAGCTTCTGCTGATGGTTGTAGCCTCCTTATCTTCTGGTTTGTGCTTCTTGTGCACCTGCACTCCTTAGCAGAACATGGGAAACTAAAAAGTCCTAGACTTAGGAAAAACATTTCTTAGCAACAACCAAAACATCAGTGTGTTATCAACATTCTTCTCATACTAAAGACAAAACACAGCACTGTACCAGCTGCTAGGAAAATTACTAAGGAAATCAACTCTATGTGAAAGTCCACAGCTTGCGGCCTACGGCTTCAGCAATTTTAGCGACTCATGCTAAGTAAAGCTTAGCAAACAGTATACTGAATCACACAATATTATAACTCTAAGTGATTCATTCTATTTAAAACTTACTTATTTAGGCTAAACAACCAGTGTTTCTCAACAAGTAACAACATCTGCTCACATAACACTTTATTATCCCTCTGCTAAGGTGCGTTAGGAGAGCCCAGCAGGCATACTTCTTATTCCTGAATTGACTGCAAGCTAGTGAATAGATGTGATTCCGTCTACCCTCCTGAAAAGCCATGCGGGTAGTTTCACCTGCAGACATGCAGATGAATATTTACTTGATGCAGGCAAGCTACTTACATCTGCTACATTATTTCTCTTGGCTATTTTTCTGACATTGTCAGGAAGGCCTTTACATTTCTTGGCCAAAGCACCTCAAACTATAGTTCTGTGAATAAATTGAATATGGACAATGAACTCCCTGAGTGATTTGTGACCCAGCCTCCAGTCAGACTAATGAAAGTGCACATTCCTGCTACGTGGCCTTTGCTCATGCAAGTATATATTCTTCAGAGGTCCTACAATGTGGGTTTTACATTTAAAAAACCCCCAACATTTTGGCATAAAACACATCAAAAGAAACAATTCCTTAAAATTTATGCAATGAAAATAAATAAAAATAATTGGTACTAAAACAAAAAGAAGATTATGTTTTAAAAAATACAAAAAAAGGGTTGCTAGTGTGGATCAGAGGGCTGGAGTACTGAATTTCAACCTAATTAATTCTAAAATAGAGGCTTCTCTGTGTTTCTGTGCTATGAGAAATGATCATATCGGATAAGGCATTTAAGAGCTTCTAGTCTCTGTTTCTTGTGACACTGCAGCTTAGAAAACTGAGATCAGTTCTTAATTCCCTTTTACTCAGCCAGTTTGTTTACTTTTTACATTTTCACATTTAGTAACATTGCACTTCTGTTTGTATATGTTCCCTGTCAATGTTACTTCTAGGCTTTGATGTTTCAATACAATAATATTTCCCTGTTCAATTAGAAAATACTGTCAGGACATACTTATTTGTGCTTAAACATATTTCAGTGGAAAGAATTAAAAAAAAGTCTTAAAAACATGCCTGTTGATCTCTGATTACATAAAACATCTTTTACCTCAGTTGTATGCCAATTTGTCCCTTTAACATTGTTTTTACAAGAACAGGAAAGAATACTATTCAAAACACATTAAAGAATAGGGAAACAGCTGATATATTCTCTTATTATTCAAATGACATTTCAAGCATAAAAAAAGGTGAAGAGTGAGTATGTTGAAAAGCACAGAAACACAGAATCTATCTTTTTATTTAAAATGGTCCCACGTGTTCAGTTGCAGTGTGCCTCCCAGATGCTTTCCACTTATGAAAATCAGACCACACCAGTTTAACCTAAATAGCCAGGAGTGGATTTGGTGCTTCTACACCTTTGACAGCTTAGCAGTAAAGATCAGCGAGCACCCCAGAAGGTGTGGGGGGTGAGCAGCAATAATTAAGGCCCTAGTGTCCTGTGATTTTGCTTGCCCTTGTTCTTGTGCCTGCGTTTGCATTTCATCCCATGGCCAGCAGCACCGTGGGTCACATGCCAGCATCTGTGGGTCCCTGCTCTGGGAGAGGGGGGTCAGGAAAGACCTGCCGTGAGCTCCTCTTCTTAATCGCACTTGTGGATGTGCACCATAGGGAAAGGTGCAAGGCAGAGATACCCCAAGGCACAGCCTGACAGTGATGGCGGTGATGCTGAGCATGTGAAGCACGACCTGGATGCCCTGCTGAAGCTGTGCCTGCTCTTTTAGGGCTGAGTAGAGTGAAACAGCTGTGAAGCCCTATCTTGTGGTATCCATGCACTGGCCCTTGATGGGTGATGCTAAAGCAAACATACTCCAGTCTCTCCTTTAATCACCTATAAAGCAGTTTCCTTATTTAGTTACATGGGCAAACTGTGATTTTTTTCTGCTCTGATATGGCCCAAAATATTACGCATAGGTAAACATGGGCCTGAACTCGCTTCTGTGACAGGAACATTCACTTTTGTTTACCTTCACATGCTGCTCTGTTAAAAGAGGCCCAGCATCACCTGCCCTCCCTGGACACTGTGCTACTGTTTCTGAAGTGCTTCAAGCACAGGTGATCTTGTAAGGAGCAGTTTTAGAGTGATCATGGGACATACCTGTTAAGGAACATAGACCAACTTTTGCATATCAAACACCAGTCAATACAATCACGCATTGAACTGTTTCTGTTCAACTCATTCTGGTGTTTCTGTAGCTCTAGAAATACCCTGAGCCAAGATACCAGCATCTTGTGTAGCCTGCACTCCGGAGGCTGCTCTGCTGAGCTATGTCTGTGTCTGCCCTGAGGACCATGTAAGCCCCATGCCCAGGTACAAGCTGCAGATGCAACACCTTATCCTCCCTCACATACTTCTTTCCATGCAGAGAAAACTGGGCATGTAGGAGGCCAGAGAGGGTTGTGGAGAACCACCCCAATAACCCTGAGACAAGACAGCAGGGCTCACTGCAAAGTACTCATGCTCAGAGCATAGAGGCTGCCTTGGCACCAAAGTGTCCTTTAGAGTCATTGTTTGGAAACAGAGCTTTTTGCTTAGTTTCTGTATAAATAGTGAGCTTCTCACGCCATTACTGCGCTTTATGCAATGACACTTGCACAAAGGGAACTTGGCAATAAACCCCCATCTATAGGGGAGGAGCTCTGGTCGTTCGCTTCCTTGAACACCCTCTAACCCTCTTTTTCCTTCCTCGAACGCTTACCCCAGTTTAATTTCTCCGTCAAAATTAGAAGATTTATTTGCGTGCAATATTCTTCTACGCTACTTCTTCAAGTAAAGGGCCTAGCCCTGGGCTCATGGGGAAGTTCACGTGTGGCAGGCTTGACAGACTCAGGCTAAGGCCTCAGCACATGGCCCAGACACTTCGCACAAGTTCTTACAACTTTTCCATATGACTAAGATACTCAGGTTTGGAAAATAACCACTAAGCATGCAAAGTAGGTCATTCCATACGCTTTGTGAATGCAGTGATGTGCACATGCTAACTGCAGTGAAAGAGGTCTTCATACACTATTACCAAACCCAGCAAGAATTTATGGACCAAATGCTTTCTGTTAAAAGGCTAAGCAGATGAACAGTCTCACTGGTTATCTTTACAGTTTGTTGTCAGCTTGGAGTTGAGTCCACACTTTCCCCACATCCCGCTTGCATTTACCATTTCTGCACGTTTGGTTGTTCATTGCAGTATGTTTGCAAGCAGCTAAACCTGTGCTGGTGTGGAGAAGCTGGCTAGTGCACAAGTCCCAGCCCTAAGAGTGATACAGGTGCCAGCAGCACCCAGCTGGCTTGACTCAGCTCATCCACACCTTACAAGTGTGTCTTCAGGGACAACTAGAAACACCTACCCTGTTCGTGAGGAGTTGAATGTGTAAAGGTTCCTGCTGAGGAACCTGTGGTAGGGCGCTCAGAACTGAGCTCTGGTTAAGGTGACTGTGAGCACCTCTGGTATGAGAAGCTGGGCAGCCTGGTACTCTGATCCTGTTCATGATGCTACCTGCAGCATTGGCTTGTGGCAGAGAGGCCAGAAGGTACTGCCACATAATGTCTTGGTTGTATTAGAGTATGTGAAGTAGCCTGGATGTTCCCAAGGTTCTTTTACTTAGGGCAAAGCAGTATAATTTTTATTTTATTTTTTGTATACACATAACACTAGGCTCCTCTGGGCAGACTGCAGCAGGTCACCAATACATGCATGCTGCTGCTAATATAGTTTGCAATGCCATATTAAGTGAAGGTACTGTGTGTTTGAAAATTGTAAACACTGGGTGGAATGGTGTGTCCCAGACTTTCAAATACCTCTTTTGCAATTATGATGGGCTGCTTCTCTCCATGCTGGCTTTTGTCAAGTTGAGGGTAGCTGTGTTTGTTTAGGACAGTAGCAGGGTCCTGACACAGGGATGGCTTGTACTCTGAACCTTATTCAGGAAAAACTGTTCTGAGCAGTTGGGCACCTCTGTGCAACAAGGTACCTGCTTGTATGGAAAGGGCCATCTGCGTACTGGAAGGCCAAACTGGACAGGACACTTGTCAGAGGCCATCCTGGAGATTCAGGGTATGACACATGCTGACTGCATGTCCTCAAAGGTCCTTGCATGCACAGACAAGAGGGATGGGAGATGGGAGCCCACCTGCCAAAATGCTACATGCACTAGCTGCCAGATGCAAGCAGTGTGGCTGTGATGGGCTTGGGCCCTGTGGTCCGATGAACTTGAGTCCGAACTTCAATGATTTTCATAGCCAGGAGAGATGTAACCTGCGGTGTGTCTGGGCACAGCTATTTGCAGATTAACCTTGGTAATCTTGGATTCTAATAACGCAGTAACTTTAAGGCTAATGTAGCGAATTTAAGCAGTGAAGATCTTTCAGGTGACACTTGCATAATAATTGCACTTAAAAAATAAAGCATGAATTAGAAAGAACATATTAGTTCAAACATTTTGCAGCTATTTGGGACTTGACACCATAATTCTCTTGAATTAATGAGGGTTGTCTGTAATATTCTGGCAAAGCTTTCCTTCCCTGTTCCTTGTTTCTCAGCTCTATTGTACCTTGTCATGTTTTTAGTCTATGCAAAGAGGCTAATCAAAAGCCAGATAAAATAGACTGAGAGATCTCTACTGATTTCAGAGGTCTCTGGAGCAGATTGTAATACTATTTATCTCTTAGAATAGGGACCCAATTTTGAAGGCATTTTTGAAGGATGGAATAACTGCTTGCTCCGGGAAGTTACTCTGCATTTCCATCATATAAACTCTTCCCGTTTTATTCACCTGTGCATCACCAGGCAACGCAACTGTGCTTGATAAATAAGAGCGAGTAACAGACAGTGAATTGTATCCTCATGCCCTCTTACAAAGACTTTATTTTCTATTAAGTTCTAAGCAGTTCTGGGTGGGTAAAAGCTTTACGCTTCAGATTTACTTTTTATTTGTGCCACTTAGATTTTTCATCTATATAAATTCATTGTCCCTCTGCAGTCCGTCCCATTCCTCTCCTGCCCCTAGCTGCTTCTCAGCATTTTAGTCTATAGGAGCTTTATCAGTGCAAGCACGTTAGGAATTAGCCCAACAGCAAGTGTGTTATGAGAAAGGAAATAATAGGAAACTAAGAGAAGATAAAAGCAAAGGAAGGAACCAAGTATACACTGAGCAAAACAAGGACAACAGACAAGTACAGGAGGAGGGAAAATCTGTCAAGCTTGCATTCAACTCGAGAATGGGGCCAAGACATGCAGTGTGTCTGCAATTAGCATATGGTGCTTTGGGACCGTGATTTTCAGTCTGCTATTTCCCATTTTGTTTAATTTTTAATTCAAATTGTGTACTAAAAATAGGGAACATTTTGGAGCTGAAAAGATGTGAATGGCATAGGGATAAAAAGCAGAAATTGCAAGAGGAATGCTGCTGTAGCTGAAAGAGCCCTGCTGGGATTTCTAGATTTGTGTCTCAGCCAGTTATGGTTACAAAATGCAGATTTGCCTTATCTGGGTCATTTTGGCTGAGAGAGCACACGGTAGTCCCTTTGTGAAATAAACAATAAGCCAGAGTGAGTGGTCATCTGTCTAAGTCTGTTTCTGTAGCTACTGCTATTCCCTTATTTTTTGTGAAGACGTTTGTATAGCCAATTATTAATAGCAGGAAGATTTTAAATTTTTGGAATTTTTATAAGCACGCTGGAGCCTCCAGTTTTCAATTAGTATCACTGCAGCATGGCTTGTTTATCGAGAACTAGTCAAGAGACTTTTATCTGGATAAAATTATGAAACCTTATGCTTACATATTAGCCTTCTCCCCAGAGAAAACTAGAGAATTTTTTGCCTGAAGTCCCAATTCAGCAACTGCCCTGAAGATGTCTCTTAAAAAAGCAGAGATATCTCTTCTCTAGGCTAAACAAGAAAATCAGCTGAAAAATCAGAAATCAGCCCCATGTTATTCTTAAACAGTTGTGCTTCGCAAGCCTTAGAAGTCCTCCAGCATGAGTATACACATGTAGTGTGGAAGCACTCTTTCCAGCAGCCATTTGAGGTGATGCTGCCACCTCTGGCTTTGGATGTGCAGTATGTCAAGTCTAGCATCTTCAGCTTTCCCTAAACCAGCAGATTTGGGGTGATAAAGACACAAATCAGGAAACTTTCAGAACTTCAGGCTTTGTTTTAGGTCCAAGTTACCCAACGTTTTGTGAATTATAATATTTGTAACATCATCTCATATATTTGACTACATTTTTGTGGGCTTTTTTTGGATGACGAAATTCATTTGCCTGTGTCACATACTAAATTTTATACCCAGGGAAGTTGAGAAAGAATTCATTAGCCTTAATTTTGTAAAGACCTCTCGTTCTTTCCAGAGGATGGGGGCTGTAGAGCTTTTCTAAGGTTCTCCAACCATGTCCAACTGGAAGGACTCTTATATCCTAATGAACCAGCTCCTCCCTTAGAAAATACTGGCTCATCCAACTAGAGCAGAGGGTATTTTAGAAAAAAAAGTTCCATATGTTTCACTTTCTGCCATTTTAAAATCTAATAATTTTAGTTCAGAGTAACCAAGGAAAACTAAAGGGATTTAAGTGTTTAACTCGGTGTTGGACTGTAGTTTTCTGATTTACAATTATGTTGCCAGCAACTGGGTACCAAGAGATACCACCTGAAGTCTGCTTTCAGATCCTGCTTAGCTTTGTAAAATCTGGCCCCCTGAATATTGACTGAGTGGAGTACGTAAAAGCCCGCCGTTGCACTGCCAGTCAAGGAACTGGCTTTCTTCTCCCAGAAAGCTCAGAAAAGTTTTCTTTTTTTTCCCTCCCTTTTTCTTTCATCAAACATTGTTTCCAGTTTCTAATAGGCTTTGGATCTGACAGTTGTTTTGGAGTTACAACCAACCGTAAGCATCTAGGGTTGAATGAGAATTAATGTACTCTTTAAGAGAAGGATTTCAGCTCAGAGGTGAGCAGGTGAGACTCCAGAAGCAGTGAATTGTGTCCTGCCCTGGTGTGACAGACCACTGGCACCTGAGCTGCAGCTTACATGTTACAAACGTGTTGTGATTATAAGTGTCTCGGAAGGGGCACTACAGACAGGTACCCTTATCGTTCTCTAAAATTTGTAAGTCTTTATAGGTGGATTGGTTTCCAAACCTGACAGTCGCTCTTGTTTTCTATCACTGTTGGAGGAGAGATATGAGAGAGAACTGAAAGCAAATTACTGGTGTATTGCATATGGCTGGAACTGAGCAGTCAGCCGCGAACCGAGGTTCAAAGCTGTTCCAATTGCATCCTGATTCCTCAGAAACCGCTCCACTGAGGTGTGTATTCAGAGCAATACAGCATGTTGTCACTGAGGAAGAGAAAGGCAGGGCTAGGTGTGCTGCATCTGCTCTTGTTGGCATCCTGGCAGTNTGGAACTGAGCAGTCAGCCGCAAACCGAGGTTCAAAGCTGTTCCAATTGCATCCTGATTCCTCAGAAACCGCTCCACTGAGGTGTGTATTCAGAGCAATACAGCATGTTGTCACTGAGGAAGAGAAAGGCAGGGCTAGGTGTGCTGCATCTGCTCTTGTTGGCATCCTGGCAGTGTGATTTCTCCTGCAGTAAAGTGTGTTGGAAAGCTTAAATAAACCTTTCAGGAGCACAGCTCACGACACAGTCTTGAGACGGTGGGCACATGGGCCATCTAAGTGAGGGGAGCCTGGGATGAAAAGAGGACTTTTGCATCTTTCACTGAAATAATTCCCCAATCAAGTTTTAAATTTAGCATAAGTAGGGAAAAAATAGCTTGCTGTGTATGATCACCTGAAGTAACTGCATCTTGCAGAGCAAGAAGTAACTCCTTGATATCCTGATGACACATCAGGACAGCAATTCTTTTACACTTACAGAGTGTTTTTTATCTTCAGAGCTTCAGGAACATTAGCTAATTAATCCTCACAAAGCCTGAGGGAGTTACATATGTATTGTTACAATCCATGGGCCAACAAAGGACTTCACAGTTGTCACCATGCCTCATGCTGTGGTGGCTGCTGGCATCAGCCAGGGCAGAAATTAAGATCTTCTTACTAAAAAGCACTCTCCTTTCCTCCTCCAGCAAGTGGCAGTTCAAGGAGACTCTCCACAGTGACATAGAAACTGGGATTCAAAATGAAGCCGGGCAACTTCTGTCCATCACAGTGTAATATAGCCAGTCACAGCTAATGCCTTCTACCCAGTGGGCTGCAAGCTACAGCCCGGGGAGCTGGGGCATAGAGCCTCCAGAGGTACTGCACAGTCAAAATCGCAGCAAGCCAGTGCCAGCTCTTACACTGCTGCAGCCAGGTTACAGCCCTGAAGTTTCATCTTCGCACCTCAGGGAAATACAGAAGTAGATCCGTAGTAGAGACACACAGAGAAACTGAGCAGCATTGTTGTAGCTCTACAGAAACTCCAGCTCTGTCCTGCCCCTCTTGCAGCTTCCTCCAGAGCCATGATACCAAGGGTGAAGCAGCAGCCTTGGAGCATCTTGCTGCTGCGATAGAAAGAAAACATGCTCCTCCTTAGCGTAGATAAGGGCCATCTGTGCACGGCTGAAGTGAGATAATATTTAGGAGCCTGCCAGGATACGTAACACTGCACTTTCTTTGGCTTGTGCTGTCCAAGTTCATGGCAGTGCGCTGTTTGAACTTGCTGTGTTTTGTAGTTCTCCCCGCTTACATAAAATGAAGCAGAATGCAATGGTTCATATAAATAACATGGCTTAGGGAAGGCACGTGTAACGGTATACATGCTGATATGAGCCAGCTGATGCTTGGACATGACAGCTCTCTGCACGGTGTACCGGGAGGTTTTACATCTACGTTGCCACATCGTTCAGTCAATAAACCCTATGCTGCCCACATTTAAAAGGTGAGTTACATGTAGAGAACTGTTTTTTTCTGTAGTTACCAGAACTGAGACAGAGCACTGGGATTGTGGGGACCTGCATGGATGCTGCTGTGGTATACATGGCTTATGGAACAAGCTAGATGTGGCTGCAAGGCATCGTTTTTCTGCTTGACTGAAAAGTCAGACTACGCATCCTGAAAGATGTTTGTTTTAGCCTGTTGTTAAAGACCTTCTTTGATGGTGATTCCACGGCCACCTCAGTGAATCTCTTCTAGTGAATCTCTATCCTGTTTATGGTTTTCCTAATATCTAACCTAAATATCTCAAATTGTCACTGTTACAATTACATTCTCATCCATTACTTCTCCACAATTACTTCCTGTCCAATCCATCACAGGCATGAAGATTACTTTATTTCCTTTCTCTGTGCAACAGCCTGGTTGTACTTAAAGGATGCTGTTGTGTCCCTGCTCTGACTTCCCTTTAGTTTAAACAACCCCAGTTCATTCAGCCTGTACTTGCGGATTGTGATTTCTAGACAGCTGATCTCTTTTGTTCCTCCCATCTGGTATGTATGTCCCTGGTTGTTCCAGGTCCTCCTTGGGACACACTGGAGATGTGACCTCACCAGTGCCAAACCAACAATCAGAATTGCCTCATATGTTTTTAAGGTCACCTAGTGAGAGATCTCTGCNCATCTGATATGTATGTCCCTGGTTGTTCCAGGTCCTCCTTGGGACACACTGGAGATGTGACCTCACCAGTGCCAAACCAACAATCAGAATTGCCTCATATGTTTTTAAGGTCACCTAGTGAGAGATCTCTGCCTTTTGGGTGTGTCAGTGTTTACTGGGGGCTAGGAACAGGCATGGACCCATGCATCAAGGAGGGGCAGCATTTCCCAGTTGTCCAGAAAACATTTCAGTGATTTATTTACCAGCCAATGTTCAGTTCTTCCCTTTTTCATTATATCAAGTGTAGTAGTAAAGAAGACTTACCTCTCTTAAGAAATCTCTTCATTTACATCTTCCTAATTTAGGATTGCTAAAACACAGCAGTCTTAATGATGATATCACAGCTGTACTAGAAAATTCATTCCAAAATTAACATACGCAAGGCTCCACCAAGTGAAGCAAACTTATTGTAATGGGTGAGTCATGATAAACAGTAGAAAAAAGGGAGTTCGGGATATTTAGCAGAAAGACCAAAGGTCAAACACAAGTCAGTGTGCTTGAGATTGAATTATGCTATAACTTAACTTTTGGTCCTTCAGAAAGTAAATAATGTAATTTTAATTGAGAGTGAAATACAAGTAAGTATTCTTTTGCAGAAAGACAAACCAAATAGCGAGACACAAGTATGCAGAAGTATGTAATTTGTTACTAATATCCTGAACTTGGCCAAGGGGTGTTACACTGGTGAGTGGCTGCAATTTGACCAATACTAATTTCTAAGTGAAAACAAAGGTGCATTTTGACAAGAGAAATGTGAAAAGGAGAAAATAGCTGTCACTGTAAGAGATAAGGGGTGGCGGTTCATCAAAAGCTGTGATGTGTGATGACCAGAAAATTTGGTACTTTTTTGAAAAATCTGGAAGATTTTGGAAAATTTGGAAAAAGTAAAGGGGTTCTTAAACAGAGGGGAACAACCTCCAAGTTTGGGGTACTTATTCCACTTCCCCAGTGCTTGCCAAAGATGTTATGATGAACATTCCGCCCTACGTTTGTCACTATGCGTTGCAGGAAATGAATATAACAAAACTCCATGTAAGACCTTCTGAAAAGGGAGGGTGATTTTATTTTAAACAAGTCTGTTTCCAGTCCCTCGGGCTCGTTCTCTCAGATTGCTCATGTATGCACACATGCACATTTCTCATGTGCGTTCACACCTGCTCAAGAGATTTCTTCTGTTTCTGCTCAGGGAGGCAGGGACAAGGAATGCCGAGCCTTGAGCCTTCACAATGTTTCTTGGCTTCCTGTTTTCTAGCAATGACAAACTTCCTTATGGATAGTCCTTTTATACTCTCTGGGAGTTGAGAAATTCCTGTGGTATAATACACTGGCCTCAAATCTTGCTCAGTCCTTGCTCCATGGTTGTAAATCAATCAAGGTTGCTCCCCTTTGTTTCCTCTTTTTAAGGTTATAATCCTCTTTCCTGTTGAGACAAAAGGAGGACAATGCCAAAAGGGTTGTGGTATATCTTTGCTCCCATCTTGCCATTACCAAGGTACAAGACTTCTGCTGGTGAAACATCTTTGACGGGGCCTTATTGCAGAGTAGCCAACTGGTCTTTATGCGAACACACTCCTCAGCATTTATAGCTCAATTTCTTCCAGTTGCATCCTTGGTGATCAACATGGGATATTCTTTTAAACCTTGCTGTCTTGTTTCTTATGGTGCTTTGACACACAGGCATTTCCATTCATATGCCAGCCAGATTAATCTTAATATGTACATTACAAACACTGCACAGCTGATAGCCTGCAGCCAGGACCTTGCAACTGGAGAGATGCTTCTCCAGACTCTCAGAAACCCCTAACCAAGCAGAGGCTGCCAGATGGAGAGAGCAGACTGATATACCCAAAATGCACCTTTTGTCCCAGTGAGGAAGGGATCGTTGCTGCCACAGAACTGTCTGTTGGTCTCAACAACATAAAATTGTATAAGAAAGGCACATGTTTATTTTATATAGGTAAAAAAGGGCCAAAAATGTAGGTTGGCAACATTGAAAGCTGTTTCTAAAGAAAGGAGCAGTAAGAGAGAGAAACACAGTTCTGCATTATCAGTTAAGATCTTCCTGAGTTGTTTCACCATTTCCTATCCCAGGAGATTTGACTCCTCACCATGCCATCCAGGCCCAGGATGGGTGCATCCTGGGGCTTTCTTAGGGCCACAGCTTTCCCCGTCCCGCTGCTGAGGACACCTCGCCCCAGGCAGTAAAGAGATGTCCCTGTCTTCTGTTGCTGTGAGCCGGGCTATTCTGTGTGTTTCCTCCTGATTGACAAGTTTCTCATGTTAAGGATACGGTGGTAAAACTTTATAAATGGCAGCCCTTGGAAAAAAACATTTTACAATCGCTTTATTAGAGTTGCCCTATCCATCCTACGCTGAGCTTTTCTTAAAGATCAGAAATTATGTGGCTGTTAGGTTAAGCATTCATCTCTGTATACATACACAGTTAATTTTAGGGTGATGCTCTTAGCCAGTTCCATCAGGAGGAAAAGGATAATACACTATTAAAGTTGCGATTACTATATTAGGTCCAAAATATAAATCCATATACCAGCTGTTATAACCTAGCTAAAGTGGGGGTAGGAATCTGGCAAATTATTTTTGTGGCGTTTTATATAGCTACTCATAACAGTGAAATTAAATGAATGCATGTGTATGTGTGTACAGCTAGATTTATAGACTCTCCTTAAAATCTAAGTATTTCAGGTCCTGCTGAAGTAGCACAGAAACAGAAGCCAAGATTGTTTCACCTGCATAGCTGGCTTCAGCTCTCATGTATTCGGATACACTTGGCAATACTAGAGGGGCTTACCTATGCCTCGCGCAGCCATTTCTTGGGGCAGTTGTGGAAATTTGGGGATTTGAGCCTCGGAGCACTGCAAAGCAGGAAGGAAGCTAACACTGCAAAAAACATTTCCTTTGGCAAGTGCTACACCCTTGCCCATGCCAGGACCCCTGAGAGAACCAGAGCCTTCAGGGCACCAGTGCTAGCTACAACACAAAACACTGCTTAATATCTGTGTTTTTGTCATCTGTTTTCTCTCCTCTGTTAGATATTTTTTGCTAAATCTTTAGACAGGTCAAGCTACTGTAGTTTTGCTGGTTTGGAGTACCTGAGGATGTAACCCCCAGTCAACAGAAATCAAGTGCCTTGTTCAGCTACCAGTACGTTATTTCAGCTGCAGGACAGTGTATACCTGGAAGTATGCACAATAAGCAAAATAAATTATAAATACGCCCAATTTCATCTTCTGGGATGGTAGAGAGTGAAAGGTGGGATTTTGGCTGGTGTCCAGTCTGGCCACAATCCACAGCAGGGCAGGTGCTACAGAGGCATTTCTGTCTCTGCAGGGATCCAGCGTGGGCTCTGTGAGGCTTGGGAGCTCTGGCTCAGCACTGCCGCCTCTGCACCATGTGCCACCTCCCAGTGTCATTGCGTCTGCACCAACACCCTCCCTGAGGGGGCTGCTGCCCTGCGATGGCCCTGTGCACCCACCCTGCAGGACGTGAGGTTTGCTTGGGCTCAGTGAGACTGGTGGCAGCAAGCCCTGTTCTGAAGAATTTTACGTTGCTCCCAGTTGCGTGGCCCTGATAAGTCTGGATGGCTTCGCCTCCAGCATTGCCCCATGCATGACCAATTTACTTTAATATAACCAGTTCTTATAGCTCATTCATGTTTCGCTTCCTTACTGTGTTCACTCCTCGCAACCTTGCCTTTCTCTGAGCAGAGCAGCCCCTGCTCCTCTGGACTCCCGGTGCAGGAAGGGCAGACCTTCAGGCCTGGCAGAAGTCCTTCCCCATCTGTTCGGATCTGAATTCCTCTTCATATGTCACCCGCTACTCAAACAGTACGGAGATCCGCAGGGGACTCTCCTCAGCGGCTGCAATGGCACGGATGCTTCTCCAAGGATGAGAAATAACATTTCTGACTTCATTTACCACAGTCTAGGAGTGCATACAATCATCTTTTAGAAGTACTCACCCTGCAGCTGTGTACCCTGTGATTTTATCTTCTTTAATTAATTTTCAGCTTTCCATCTTACGGCAACAGTTTTGTTACCAGCCTTTGCTTTTCCAGATAAATTCAGCCTATTTCTCTTTTTCAAAGTAATCTAGGTCTTCCTCCATGATATTCTGACCCTTTGCTGTGCTAGCAATACTTCCTAAATTTGTGACATCAGAACATTTTATTAAAATAAATATTTCTTTAAATATTGTATATTAATGTAACTTTCTTTTTTGTAAATGCCTCTGATGAAGTTATTGTACAAGAGCAGTCCATGGGCATTACTTGCAGTGCTTCCCTGTGCAAAAACCTCTCCAGCACCATCCGTCCTTCTTCAGTAAAGCCTGTGGTCCTGTTGCACTGGCCAGATCACTGTCTGCTGCATGGTTGTGCTGGTCATTGCACATGCTGATTTAAATGGTAATTTCCCACATGACACTATTGCAAATTCTTTGCCAAAGTCCAGATAGTTATAATATTTTATTACTTTCTCCAGAAGAATATTTTATTTGGTAAGCTCAGGTTACATTTTATCCCATTTGCTTTCATGTCCTCAACTTTTATTTTATTCAGAAATTGTCCTAACAAATTGCACAGAACTGATCTCAGGCAAAAGGACATGTCATTGTCCAGATTGCTTTTCATTTTCTTTCCATGAGTGCTACCAGTGCTGTCCTCCAAGGAGCCGGTGCCCCTTGATGGTGTCATTTGGTGTCCTAGTTACTGTGCTGCATCTCTCAGAACGGGGAGGGACATCACCTCCTCTCGTTCCCTCCTTCCCCCACCAAACACACTACCTTACACCTCAGGTAAGAACCTTCTCTCCTGTTGTCCATCCAGCTTTCTCCCATTCAATTCAGTATCATTGTAATTACAGAAAACAAAAGTAAAGTACTCATTTAGATTTGGAACTATACTTGAATTATCTTTAATCTTCACATCATTCCCATTTCAGAACAGTTCCATTTTTTTCCTTGTTCTCCTTTTATTTTTATAGTTGAGAAGCCATTTGTTATTTTAATTTCCTTGGCAATGCTTTACTTTCAGTGGTTTCCACTGTATTTCTATGCTCTCTGACCTCCAAGTCAGTTCTCAATGCTGATCTGTCTCTTTTTTCCATGTGTTCTAAGTGCATTGATTGATTACTTTGTGATTAAGTGATAAACTTTGCTTTGTTTTAAAAGGGACACGGGGTCTTGTGGCAAGAGGCATGTCCCTCGCATTGGATTGTGTGACCTGGTGCGGGGCTGAAGTCGTCCCTGTCTTTCGTCACGGTGACATTGGTCGTTCTCCCTGCCAGGAGTGGGGGGCACAGAGAAAATGCAGAGCTTAGTAGTGTCTCAGAGATTTTTGCCAGGATATATATAGGACAATCTCTACATTTCAGGACGGCTCTGGCAATCCGGGATGTCTGATCTCCCTATGAGTAACAGCCATTTTGAAGTGATTATTCATCCTGTTAGATCTGAAGCATCGCACTAGAAGTTGTTGTTTCCCCCCCCAACTTACTTGAAGGTTTCTTTGATCTAAATGTCAAGCCCTTCCTAAATTGAAGTCCTTGAGTTATTTGGTCAACTTATTTTCACTAGTTGTTTCCTGGTAGTTAGTTCAATAAATAGTAACAGGTCTATTTTTGTTTATTCTTTGATTTAATTTTAACTGAGCCAGCCCATGCCTGCTCACTGCAAAGTTCTTGTCTATGATTAGCTCTTGCGTGATACATTCCCTGCTCACCAAAACCAGGTCTTAACTGCCGCTCTGCATATTGATTCAGTGGCTCTTTGATGAAGAAATCTGAGTCTCACAAGTATTTAGGCCGTAATATTGCTGGCAGTGTTTGTTCTGCAGTTGAGGCATGGGATGTGATATTTCTGTGAGAGCGTTATGGAGAATGATAACCTTTCCTGATGCTGTTCCTGGGGGCCATTAGAGATGCAGTAGAACCAGCCATTACTGTCCTTTCTTAGACTAGCATGAACAGATTGCCTCCCATCCATGCTGCCTTTTCTCTTTCCTTTATGAACTACTGCATCATGGCACTACAACGTTAATCTGCCATAATAATCTCTATTTCCATCTTTCCTGAACAGCATGTACCTTCCAAGGATTTGTGAAACACAAGCAAATCAAGTAATTTTTAGGATAGAGTTTTCCTTAGGCCTTTCAAATCCCTTAATCTGCACTAGTAAAGACTAAGTAGCACTTTCTCCAACTTTTCTTAACCTTGTCTTCTGCCTTAGGCTGACACATAATAGAGGCACATACTTTTGTCTGTGTGCTGAATCATGCAGAGTTTCGGTTAAACCCTTTCTTTTTCTTCTTGCACAGAAATTTACTGTGAGATCCCAACGAAAATAACAATGCTAACCAATTTTTTCTGTCTTTCCTGCTCTCTCTTTTTTTAAAGCTTGTTTTCCAGATAAAAAGAAAAAGGCAGTAAGATCTTCCCTTGGAAACCTGTTTGCCTTGTATGAGGAACAGGTATTTCAGGGTCTTTATTCGGAATATCTGAGCTGTACAAATACTATGCTAACTTTCGCCGCCCCTCTGAAAGAAAGGAGCGCTCTTAGCACGTTTACCACATACCATCCCTGCCTGAGGCATGCCAGAGACACCCTCCTCCTTGGTTTTTCATCACCCTTTATTGTGTACTCCACTATCCATCCGCGTCGCTCATAAACCTGACCTAATCATGACAAATATGTGAAGAACTATGTTGTAGTTCATAAATGAACAGAAGTGGATTGAATAATGAAGGCACTGATTCCACTAACTTGTTTTGATTTGTATGTGCTTAGACAAATTTTGAAGTCAACAGGGGAAGTATATACAACTTGCTGAGCTCAAATACTTCCTGGTTATTGTCTTCCCTTTTCTAATAATAAAATCATTTGCAAGTAACCACAACCAAGCAATGCAATAACAAAAGCTTTATACCATGTTGGCAGTTGATTTATACCAATTGGCAGGCACCCGCAGTCATTTGGTTTCCTGTGGGTGCCTGTTGCCAGGTAGATCCTCAGCAGTGTTTCTCACCTTCAGATCTACCTATTCTATTATACCTAATCTTTATGATTTACCACGTCACAGAGAAGAATCCATTATGGTTTCTGCAAGTAAGCTAGACGCTACATTAGATAACTAAGTTCCCTAGAGCTATTAGCCATATATATTCCAGATAAATTGTTTTCCTCATGTTATGAAGTCAAAGTAAGCCCACTAAAACATTAACAGTTTATTGATAACTTAAATTTCCTATGAAGTTCCATTTGCATGCAGCTCCTCCAGCTGGAGGTAGACCAGGTCGAACAGCTCAAGGAAGTAAGGTTTCTAACATCCTAATGCAAAGCAGTGCAGGGCCATATCGTGAGAGCGAAGCTCATGTGCAATGAAGAAAGTAATGTTGTACTGAATCAAGAGCTTGATGTCAATCATGCTTTTCAGTTGCGGAAGCCTGTTGTTTATTGCAGCAGCACATTTTGTGTAAGTTCCTTCCTGATTTACGATGATTCACATTGATAGACTTCTAGTCTGTGATACTGCCATCACAAACGATAATTTATAACAGCTTCAGCTCTGCTCTTTCAGGGCTGGTTTTCAAGGACTAGAGCCAAGTTCTATTCACCAAAAGTAAATCTGGGAGGAAGTTCACTTACTATGAATATTAATTAATGTTTATATACTACGGTTTATTTTGTTAAGCAGTGATTTAATTCAGAACATTCAAAATGGTGCTGTATGGATGAAAAGAATCAGTAGCCATGTGCTCAATTCATTTCAGAGATAAACCTGGTTCCATTCATTTTCTTTTATGGTGGAACTGGAAAACAAGCTTTAGTAAACGTGGCAGAAGGGAGAGTGCATAAGTGACAAGTGGTGCTTCTCTGTTCTCTGTAATTATGCAATAAAGAGAAGATGTTCAGCTTCACCTCCAAGTCCTTCTCCTGCATTGCTCTTCCTACGCAATGGAGTGAACCTCTTCACTTTGCTAGTTTCTTTTTATTCAGACTAATCATCTGTAGTGGAAGTGTTTGAGACTAAGGGGTATAGCATCATCTTGATGCTGAAGAGCATTCATGGAAGCTGAGTGCATGACTTCCCCAGCAGAATGAGAGAAGACTACACAGCAGAACTGTATTTTTCTTTGTAAGAAAAACAGGAATGGCCAAGATCACTAGCAAGCTTGTATTTTTCATGTTAAAGCATATAAAGGTATTATCTTAGTTTATAACTTGTTAATACAAAGCCTGCGCTCTTGTTTGTGATCCCTGAAAAACTTTTGGTTTAGGAAGTTACGCCCTCAAAAGCACTCACATCAGTTCATGATATGAGTAACAACCGCATTGGTGGAGTCGTAGCCCCATCAAGTCCCTTTTCTGGCACCAGCTCTTCCCTCCCTGAAAGTATAACCCCAAAGGCCTGTACTCCTCACTGAAGTGGGCTGAGTGCGAGTGGCTGATGCTGCTACCCCCTGCACCAGCTGCCTGTGCTGCCTTTGCAGCCAGGTTGTGCTCCCCAAACTATGCAACTGGTGCTTTCCTAGCATTCACTATGCAGTGATGTGTCAGCGCTGCCGTATAGCCTCCCTCTCTGCTCGGGGCTCTCACGTACCCCCAGGTGTGGCTGGGTGTCCCTTTCCTCAGGCAGCTCCACAGAGCCATCTCCTTACTGAATCAGCGCAAAAATTCTGCACTCACACAACACAAACAGGCTTTCAGTCTAGCCGCTGTTCTCTTTCACAAGCCAGCCCCAAGTACAGCCATCTGTCCAGCGCCAGACAGGGGTTCCCAAGGCATGCCAGTCAGCAGAGCCTGTTGGATCCAGGTCTTCTTTATAAGGAGGTGAAGCAGCTGCAGTCCCCGATAACCGGTGACGGCTGTGCTGGAATGCCTCTCTTCCCACCAGCCCACATGCAGAGCACAGCCCCCCCTTAGCCACCCCTTTACAACATGCTTTTCAAAGGGCCTCTTACTCGCCGCTGCTCTGTGAAGCTGGTGTTGCTGCCTGCCCTCACCCAGCAGGCACACCAGCCTAGGAACACCTTTTCTTGCAATTTCCATGCATGTTATATGTCAGATAAGCCTTAAATAGATTGCACATACTTCAGTACGTAGCTCAAAAGTGTGGCATACCACAGCAATGAAGAAAATTCCTTTTTCCATCAAGTTAGATGTTAGGCATAATGCAAGCTGCATTCCTCCTTCATCTACACCCAGATTTCCTTACTGAGGTCAATTTGAGCTAGATCTTTAGGATTAAGAAAATAATTTGGCCCCATTAGGTGTCACAGAATAGACTTCAGTGGATTGCACAGACTGAAGAGAGAGCAGAATGTTGCCCATTGTATTTACTATGATGTTTGTTTTGGGAGCTAAATTATTCCTCCAAATTCTGCTAGCAGTGTAATACACTGTCTCAGTAATGGAAAGCATATGAAAGCAAGCAGATGGTGAAAGCAGAAAAAAACCCAAGCATGCCCTGATAATGTAGTAAGCAAGTTCATTTTTTTGGCATTAGGCTTTCATAACCAAGGCATGGCGATAACAAGTACAGACAAATTTTTAGAGCACAGTTCATCAAAAAATATAGCCAGTTTCATTGCAGGGCAATGGAAGATTACTTTTTGAGACTTCTATATAGATAAAAGCTAGATGTGAATGTTGTTGAATTAGACCCATCATTTATTATTGCTAGAAGCTGAGTGACAGAACAGATACTGGTTAGAGTGATTCCATCGCAACTCCTGTGATCTCTCAAATCGTTACCAACGTAGAATTTTTCACCCACTGATTTGCAAATATGCAGCCATTCTGCATTCCAGAAATACCACAGACACTTCAATATAGGTTGTTATCACAGTAAGAGTACTGGAAATTCAAAATATTTTATTTTGCTTTATAAGTATGCAGCCTCCAGTTTGAAATTTTGAAGTTCAAGGTTGTTGCTTGTTGGATCCTTTGTGTGTGTATCAGCAGAACGTGAAGCTCCCAGCCTGACTCCAGCGGCTCCTTGCTTCTCCTGTCCACATGCTTCATCCTTCCAGGGCAGAAGGCAGAACAGCCTCAGTGGGAAACACTCCCATTTGTTTAGCATTTCTGAGAAAACTGAGCCAACCTTGACTCCCTGTCTGAGCAAAAGGCCCTGAAATGTGGTTTCTGGGGAGGACGCTATCCAGCCTGATGACCTCCAAACTACATTTTTTTAATTCTCTCTGGACAAAACATGGGCAGAAACGAGGCCAGATTCACCGCTTATCATTTTAAGATTCTGCAAAGAGGGGATAAATTAATCTTTGTTATAATTCCCATTCGAAGCAATGAAGCCACCACTTCATGTAGCTGAAACATGGACCTTTCTTCAGCTTCCAGGAGCTTTGGTTTCAGATGAGCAAGGGAGGAGGAGCCACAAAAGACATTGCTGCAGTCGTGAGAGCAAATGCTGGTGTAAAACTGAGGGAATAAACCCAGATCTGAGCACACTAGTCTCTTCTGTGGGTAAAAGGGGTGAGGAGAGACAACCCCATTTCTCCTTAAAGCATATAATCAGTTACAATGCTTTTTTTTATCATGCAGTAACACAGCATACTAACTAATGCAAGCGTTTGAGTTTTTTTAAATATTTCATATACATCTGATTCATTCCTCACTTAAAGAAACAAAGGCAAAACAGTCTTTTTGATTGCTTGATCCCTCTGAGGACCCTGTGCTTGCTGCTTCTTGAGGAATGTTGTCTCCCTTTATCTTTTTTAGTAATGGCTTGCTGATTTAACCTCCCGGGAGAGAATATTTTTTCTTCTGGCTTGCTTTTAGTATCTCTGGGAGGTGGCGGGTGGCATCGTTCATGTTTTCTTTGATATCCCTGTGTCCTCTTCATTTCATTACCCAGCCAGGACTTGGAGCAGGGAGGAAACGGGATTGACATCATGTCCCAGGTCCCAGCTGTTTTCCCACTCCTCTGCCTGTGCCACCATCTTTTCCCAATGCCACCTCTCCTCACCAGGTCTCAGGGACATGGTACAGCAGCCAGGTGACCTGGGGCCGCCTGTGCTACCAGGTCCATGTGGCTATAGCAGCCTGAGCTAGGGCAAAGCCTAAGCATTTCTCCCAGCAGAGCCTCGGGCAGGGACTGACCTGCTCACCCAGAGACAGGCCCCGAAACACCCAGCTCAGACCCACTGGGAGCAGGACAGCAACGAGTTTGGCTGAGCCACTGGCTGCAGTGGCTGATGGGGAGCTGGTGACAGGTCGTGCCAGCATATCACTTTCCTCTGCTGCACGGCATGTCTGTAATCTGTGAATCTCTTTTAGGGCAAGAGCCTGAGGTCCCTCCTGCAGTGAAATAAGACCTTGATCCCAAATTGTTTAGACTGAGGTCAGCAAGCCCATTTTCACAGCAAAGCCTTGCTTTCTGTGAGTAAATCTCCCTTTTAATTTTTGCTTGACGATCCCACAGCGAACGGCTTTAGATTCAGTGTCTGTATGTAACTGCTCTTTTTGGTGTGTTTCCCATAATGAGCCATACCATATGCGTTGTGTCTTTACACACCTCAGAACAATGCTATGCAAGCATTAGGAGATTTTTCTAACAAGCAGCTAGGGAACCTGCCGCTTTTCACAGCTCACCCAAGCACTCCTGGCTGATAAGGATCTGAGGAAACGTGAAAAAAAAAGGTGGGAGGCATGCCTGAATATTTTTATCAGCTAATTCTGATGGAAACAAGTCACGCAGTGGACACTTCTCAGACGAGGAGGCCTGAGGAGGTGTGTTTGTGGAGCCATAACACTGTGCAGAGAAGAAAGTTCAGTGAGAACTGCAGACACTCAGACTCTTTGCTGCTTCCTGTCTCTGTGCATCCTTGAGTGATTTGTTCAGTTTCTCCCTCTAGCAAGCGTAATGCCAGTACATCTGTAGCGATGCTCAGACATTTTAATTCACAGTAAGTGAATTAAATCCACATCAGCACCATGTGTACCTCGCATATGTGTATAACAGTGCAGGAGCAGTATTTGTCCCAGTGAGGTCCCATCTTTGTTAGGGGAGTGAAGTGCAGAACACACATAGTGGAGAGCCGTTACTCACCACTGCACAAGCAGCACCTCCAGAGCTGGGCAGCAGGAGTGGTCTCCCTGAGCCTGACTGCCCACATGCTCCTGAACTTCCCCTGCTAGAAATGACCTAGCCCTGAGTCTCAGAAAACATCTTTCTGAAGAATAAGATTTTTGCCACATTTCTGAATTTTACCTGAAGCAACCCGGCCTGCACTAGCTAACAGGCATTTTTCAGAAGGGTCTTTAGGCTGAGTTCCTCATGTTTCAGTAACAGAGCTGCACTGTTATTCAACACGTTGCATTTTCCAGAAATAGACATTTCCAGGAAAGTATCACTGGATGTTTTTGCCCAGAGGTGCTGCTTCCATCTTTGGTTACAGTCACGAGTAAAGATCTCACTGTAGTTCCATCCTCCCGGCGACGATAAGCCCCTGAGACGCAGTGTTCCCACAGGAGGAGCAAGAGGGGAAGCAACAACCAGTGGTGGAGGACTGCATGGCTGGCAAGCGTGCTTGCTGGGCAAAATGTGTGCATCTTTCTTGAAAGATTATCTAAGTCCAATTCCAGCTTTGGCAGGCACACAGCAATCCCCCTGCTTTACACCAAACCCTCGACCTTGCCTGATGCTAAGCACCAACCCCAGAGCCCTGCCCCACTCCCAGCTGGACCATGTTACCCTGTGCAGAGATATTTGTCTGTGTCAAAGTCAGGAAATTCCCAGTTATAGTTCCCACAACAACCATGAAACCAGGCATACTGAACGAATGCTGTAAATGAAAACTCAGAAGTGTTTCTGAGGAGGTGCATGAGAGGCCCCATGGTACAGGGGGTTGGGAGGTGCTGCCTGCAACCTCCACAGCTGCCCCTGCGAAACCCGAGCACGGCTGAAGGAGAGATTTGGGGATAAAACGCTTCAGCGGCAGATGCCAGGCATCAGATGTTCTGGGGTAGCTGTGGAGTTTCTAGTGACCTGAGTATTGGAGAAGGTGGCAACCGATGCTGTACATCGGGGCTGGTGAGCAGCGGGTGTTTGCTGGACTCCGCAGCGATGCGGGCTAACTGGCATCCTCACACAACACTGCCTTTTCTGCTCTATTTACCGCACTTAAGTGGTCTTCTTCGCTTTGGTAGCTGAGGGCTTCACACTTGTTAACGTGTTTTTCTGCGCAGCAGCTCTGTGAAGTAGGGAAGAACGGTTATTCCCATCTCATAGGGAGGGACCGAACCAGCAAGAGGCCAAACATCCACCCCAAGGCCTCAAAGACTCTGCAGCAGAATCTGGGCCTCCCGAGTCTGAGGCTTATAACCTCATTTTCCAGAAGTGACAGAACAGGTTACAGAACCAAAATTTCATGGGTAAATAAGTGCCAGCACCTGCTGGCTGGAATCCACAGGCTGTTACCTCCCATCTCTGCCAGCATTTGTATTTTCCTCTGTTATTTCTGTTACTTCAAATATTTCATCATAGCGTTATCTTGTCTAGTCTAAGCAATGGTCCTACTTGCTCTTGAAAGTTGTACTCTGCAGGGGAAAATGTTGACATTATTTTATTGACAAATTTGTTGACAAATTTTATTATTCCCAGTGTTTGGGCCCAGACACAAAGGAGTGGATGCACCAGAGTGGGGACTCCTCTATCCCTCTGCCACCCCATCCTGCACTCTCCGCAGGCAGGTGCACACCACGAGAGCCACCACCAGCCACACAGTCCTTTCCCACCCGCTCCGGGGCTGTGCTCCTTCCCCCAGCACAGGGACACAGCTGCCTCTGTAGTGTGTAGGAGCTGTGTGGCCTTGGTGGCATCAGTCCAGATGGTACGTGTGAATGGAAGACGAGAGAAAAAACTGGCCCTCGTGTTCCAAGCTGACCCACTGCAGAGAAAAAATCCAAGCTGCGATGCTCCTATCTCTGGATATACCGTCTCTTAAAGCAAGTAGCGGTTCAGATCTCTGGCTCTGTTTCAGTGCTGTCCCTTTATAAAAACCCAGGTGTTACTGAAAGAACTATCCATGTGCGCTTTGGCATGTGAAGAATGCATCATTTGCCTCATTGCCTTAAAAGCAATAAATCTCTCTGTATCTTGATGGTCACTTAGTAATGAAAACCAGTGGCCACATCAGTTATCTGAACGAGGCTAAATGACAACTTGCTCCACGCTCTATACAAATCAGCCAGATAGCTTCAAAGCCCTTATCAGTTCCACGTGGCTGGATATATCCAGAGCGGCTGAAATGGGCCAGCATACAGTGCTTTGTCATCCTGGCACCTCCTACCCATGCTGCTGCCGGCTGAACAAGGACACACGGGGATTTCTGAGTTTCAACTGTGATTAAACACAGCATCCTGTAACAGTTTACGAACAAACAGCAACTGTATTTAATCATGCCTTAAAATTTGGTAAATGTCCCATCCAGCTATCTCAAAGCATTTCACAAGCCTGGTCCTTCTCTTGACTCAGGTAATCACTGCAGTGGGTAAGACCCCTTCACAGGGATTTGCTTGTGTTTCCCATTTTCCACCTGCAAATTGGGAAGAAGGCTGTTCAGCCACCTTTGTAAAGGGCTTTGGGAACTCTGCAAGGACAGTGCTATTTAGGTATCAGATATCTGTAGTAGTGTGTCACATTGAATTCAGCTGGGAAATGGCTGGCTCCATTGTTGCAGCGCTCGTTGAGGACTCAACTCCCAGATGTATTAAGACTCCATGTGTGACTGAGTCTTTTTGCGCCTTCATGCCTCACCTGTAAAATCGAGACAATAACATTTCTCTGACTGCATGAATTGAGAGGTAATACATTAATGGTACTGAGACAAACACCACGCACATACCTAGAAGGATAATTCTGCGATAGCCACAGACACAGCATCCATTTGCATTTGTATTCAGCAGACTATTGAAGGAACCAGACTATTAACACCTCCATTCCAGGGGGAAACGCCTGAAGACTCAAACCAGACCCAGACATCCAGGTGTTGCTGAACTTCATGGGGTGCATTGTCCAAATTTGGGCTTGAATGTAGATTGCACAGCTAATCCCTACTTAATTTATAATAGCCCAAACCTCAACGTGAACTCCAACCACTGACTTAATAGAAATCTGAATCTGGATTCAGCCGCCCATTTTGTAGCTTGGGTCTATGTCTCAAAATTACCCTGTTGTCTGTTTCAATACACTCCGAAGCTGGAGATTTATTTCTACAGGAGGCAGATAAACATATTATGTTGCCAAACTGCTTCCAGTCTTTTCCAGAATTACAAGTCCAGGGATGGTGGGTAGGTCTTGTGATTTCCATCCTACAATCTAAACCAGATGGGCTACCCTTGCAGCATAACCATTTCAGCAAGAAAAGCTAAAAATAGGCAGAAAAAGTTCTGTTTTCTGATTAACTGTGTTATTATGACTTAACGTTATTTAATGAGATGCACCTAAAGCTAGTTTACAAGGTAACTCGATCACTGTCTTTGATTAATCCCAATAAAATGTGAAGGTTTTGTTTTATCAAGGACAAGGAGGTGACCATAGAATAATACAGTGGTTGTGCTTATTAGAAACAGAAAGCTCTCAGCCTGCAGAAGAAAACACTCTCTCAGTAAAGCTCATGTTAAATTAATCCAAACATATGAACAATTAAACGTGATCCAGCAAAGCCATGTTACTGATATCAGTCCAGGTGAGATGATTAACAGATCAGAGCACAAACTTTGGCAAGTGAGAAAGAGGGACATTATGAGGAAGTCTCTGGCCAGGGTTCTCCATCCCTCTCAAGGCAGAAGAGCCATAAGGCTCTTGTCCTCTTGCCGTACAACACTCCAGTCCTACTGCCTGTATCAGGTATGGGGGCTAAAACCTGTGAGGTTTCCTTGTTTACTTTCACTTACTGCATTTTGATACAGGTGGTTTTTTGTATGCCTAAGAAGTATCGAATGTGTAGCTGGCGTATTGGCGTACTGGGATGGTAGTAAAAATCTCACTCCTGTTCATTTACTCTTTACACACATGAAAAACAAGACAGTATCAGAAGCAGAGAAAAAAAAAGAAAGACTCAATGAATCAGATGCCATTCATCTCAGAACTTGAAAGCCAATGAAGTAACTAAGATGCTGGAAAAAAGTATCTGCTGTAATTAAGATGGCTGATTGGTGAGTGCCCTGGTGAAGGCCAGTGTATAACCTATGGGAAGCCTTGCTAAAAACACTGCTGGAAGGAGCCAGATCTACGTATCTGGGAAATGCAAAGCCAGATGAAGTTACATGGGAATTTCAAAACGCGATCTTGCAGGGCAAACGCTTAGCCTCAGTGGTGCACAGCAAGTTAGCACAACACCAGAGCAGACCCAAAGCAGCTCCTCCACAGCCCTGGGCACCACTAGAGCTAAAATAGCCATCACTCGCCCAAGCTGAGCCTCAGGAAGCTGCCAGGCACAGCTGTCATGCCAGGTGCAGCCTTGTTTTGAGAAATCCCAAAGTAATGGAGATTAAGAGGATAATGGTCTGATTTTCACTTTTTTGACTTTATACATGTGCTGCTTTACCCAGGTCTGAAGCATCACAACAGCCCAAAGCCTTTGTGGTGGATTTGGGGATGGGGTGGCTGGATTCACTGAGCTGGCAAAGACCTCCGGGAGATCTGTCGAGGCAGCTGCAGAAGCCACTTGCAGCAGCATCGTAGCACTTTCTGACTGCTCCTCAGCAACAGCGAACCGGGATGCTCTACATTTTTAATCCATTTCTATGCTAAATAAAGTAGATTTGCCTGAGACAGTGGTCTGGGCCAAGCTGGGTTACTTTTTGCTGAAGGGGGCTCAGCAGTGTCACTTCAGAGACGGAGCAGACCAATACCAGGGAGCAAAATCCTTAAACCTCCCCCAAGTTAGATGCAAGAAGCACAGCTGCCTGTGCTCGGCAGCACGGCAGGAAGGCAGCATGGAGAGGCAGCCTGAGAAGCATGGGAAGAAGTGGGAGAACGAGGGAGAGGGGGAAAAGGCCTGGCTGATGTGAATGAGGAGGTACAGCGAGCATCCCTTTGCCTCAGGCTAGACCTAGAATAGCCAGAAAAACCGACTGAATCTTAGTGGTTGCAACAAAAGCGACACCTGTAACTACTGTGTAAATTCCAGGATGATTGATCAAAGAATTGAAAAGGAAAACTATTTTTACAACACATGGCAGACTACCATGCTTCCCAGTGATCCCCTCAGACAGCCAGGTAGGACTAAGTTTGGCAGTACCAGAACAGCTTCAGAAAAGTTTTCTGGTAGATTTATGTTATTCTAAAATCTGCCTCTGTATACTCATCAGTCTTTTTTCCACTGCCCGTAAAGCATACGCCGTCTTGGATCCTAGTTGTGTGAGGTTAACAGATAACCTTCTTCTTATTTTTTGCTTTCAGTCTTTCAGCATTTCTGCCACTGAAGATCCTCTTCTATAGCTTCAAGTCGAAAAATCTTTGTGGCAGATTTGGCATTGCCTGTAATAATTTATGAATGTGATGTGTTGACATGTTTACTGTGTGCATACATTGAGCTACTTCAATAGCTGGATTGTCAAGATGTGTGCCTAGGAGAGAGAAGATGGATCCAGGCATACATTTTTGAGGAAAGACTTGGGAAACAAAGCAAGTGCCCTTCACTGTGATGTTTTGGCTGGGCCCCTGCTAGGCTCGCTGGAGAGATTTCCCTGCCAGGAATGTGGGCGTCTGGAAAGCAAGACATGAAAGACCCCAGAGAATTTAGAGAGGACCACTTAAACGGAGGGTTTTGAAAGCAAGACTGCAGAAGTGGTCGAAAGTGCTCAGATCTGTAGATGTTTAATGTAGTAGATGTTGGCAAGACTATAAGACAAAGTGAATGTGAAGTATTTTTAACCAACATGCTTTATTTCAGTGGTTAAATGGCTCTTGTGCTTTAAAAACGTTGTTTGGATTGCACAGGAAGGCTGAAGGTCTCTGTTCTCGTGTACACATGTGAGCTTGGAGAATGCATGGGGTATGTAGGCTGGAGCTTGCTCTAAGTGTACGAGAATCAGATTACCCCATCCACGGAGAGGCAAAAGCCCAAGGCCTGACATATGCAGAGGGTAAGTCAGAGAGACCACTGACAGCCAGAGATACAGCAGTAACCATAACAACACCATCATCTTTCTTATAAGTCCTCACACGTAACTCTGCTAATGACTTTTATTAAACATTTAAGCCTTAGCATTCAAGTGATTCATATTTGTTACAAAAAAACATCCCATTAACAGAAAGTACATACCGAAACGAAGTTAATGAGCCCTAATACTGCAGGATAATTCAAAGTTTAAGGGGGATATTAACAAAAATAAAGTAAGGAAGAGTGGAAAAAATCCAGTTTCATTGTCCACCAGAGAACCTGAATTTTATCCTTTTGGCTCATAAAATCAAACCTATTGCTCAAGTGACTCTTATATTGTTATTAAAGTAGTACAAGAACATATATATGTGCATAATTAAGTACCCCTATGTGACCATAAAAGGTCTGCTGACTGTCCATGGGGAATGTGAGTGGGACTTGATTCACAAGCATGAAAAAGGGAATGTCGTTACTGGAATCCCCCTGTATTTCACTGCTTTGTCTGGGGCTCAGCCTTACATGGTGGAGCAGCTGGGTGTATGGCACTGGAAACAGGAGTGTTTCGGTGCAGGGTCTGGGCCGTATGCCCTGTACGTCTGAGAGGCAATAGCAAATTGTCCTGGAACTGCATAGGTGAGTATTTGTCCTATGAAAATCTCAAGTACAACTCGAGTCAGGCATGCAAAAAATGGCGGCACTAGGTGCATTAGGTATATCTGAAATTCAGATGAATATTTTTTTATTTGCCTTCTGGTTTTGCACTGTCAGATACGAATGGCAAATGAGTAAGTGGAAAAAAGTTGCTGGCATCTTTCTGCCCTTCAAAACATGTCATCGGGCTTAAAGAACTGGCATTTTTATCTTTGTGTTCAAACGAAGAGACTAAACGCGTTCAAGAAACAAAAAGGGTAAACAGCACAGCTATAAAGTGCCATTTTGGAAGTGACGAGTGAGCAGTTGCATGGTGACCAATTTCCTGCCACAGCTACGTTCATTTTCATGTGGCTCCCATTACCCACAATACCTGGCCTGGGAGCTCACCAGCCTTGATAAACAATTTTGGAAGTGAAAAAAGGGAATGGGTAACAACATAACAAAATGGAGTTGCGGAGCAGGGCACGCGCGGGAGCACTGCGCGCATCTCCCGCAACACCTCCGAACTCTGCTCCTTGGTACACAACCACATGGTGCTGGAGCAAGTCCTTGAAGGGAATGAGGGGCTTTCTAGCAGGACCTACAGCTCCTTTGCAGGTGCAGTCAAGCTCCTTTTGAGCTGCCTCTCCTGTGGAACTGGAGCCGTTCCCAAGAGGGATCCCTGTGGCAAAGTGCCTCTCATCTGTCCGTCCCCAGAGCAAGCACCGTGTTGTGCCAGCAGCAGCGAGGAGGTGGCAGGGGTGTTTTCTCTTGATCTAGGAGAAGAGTTACCTGTGCCTCGGGGCTGCTCTGGGGGCTGTAAGCTCTTGGGCCAAGAGGCCAGAAATAACCAGGAGCTGCCAGCTGGAGAGCCTGGATATACAGACTCTCCAAGGAAACAAGGCTTAATAAAAAACTTGAAGGAGAATTAGAAAAAATGGACTGATGTGGACATGGGAAAACAGTCTACAGCATAAATCATAAATTCTCCCTGGTTTGCAGAGAGGTAAGGATTTCATCTCCATTAATTTCATCTGACAGATACAGATAACAAAGCAGTCCTCTACATGGGAGAGTTAACAGAGCCAAGATTGATACGGAGAGACAAGATGCACTTGGAGACATAGGAAAAATGCATTTCTGAGAAAGTTTCCACCATTAATATTTTTCCCTTGCAAATGTGGGTCTTCTAAAACACTCTTCTTTAGGAAGGATCTAAATCAAGAGGAGGTGGGAAGTAGAGCTACAAAGCATGTAAGAAAGCCTCAAATACATGAGTGGGAGGAACTAGGAAGAAATGAAAGAATAATGAAGCTTGCATCATTGGGAGCAAACAACAGAAGAAGGGAAATGCACATACTTGTGGTTCGATTTTGCAGGAACTTAGGCTGAGGTTTAAAACTGCCACGGTTAGCATAGATACAGGCACAGAGGAATTGAGATGACCTGATCAAAGGACAAAGAAACACTACTACTGATTTAATTAGGAAAATTACCTGGCTTAGAGTTAATGGGTAAGAACAGGAAAAAATGCCTTCTTTAGAACGGTAACAGGGAGTAGCCCTGCAAAGGATAACTGGCATCTGCAATGTCTACGATGATGACGCGATTTGGGGTTTCCTTGAATGGGGCCAGGATTTTGCCCTTCGTGGAGATTCCTGTTGGCATCTGTGGGATTTCCGTATGTGGTGACATTGCAAACAGATATTCATATTTTTAAAAACAATTAACAGGTGTCTCGTTATCAACATGGTGCGCGGTGCCCGCAGCTCTAGCTGCATTGATAGCTGAGCCCAAATGCTCAGCTGCTCTTGGGGTGTTTTCATTAAAACTAAATCGGGTGTTTCTACTTCGAGAGCATCTCCAGCGGCCACCACGCCAATGGCTACCCATCTGAACTAGGAAACAAGCCTGGAAAAGGATCCTGGGGTTGGGTTTATTTCACTCCATGCCATTTTTTGTCAGTGCTTTGCTGTCAGGGCACTGTTACATGTTCAGCGAGCAGGGCTGATCTCTCCTGCTGCAAGTCTTACGCATATTGCAGAGCAGTCAGGAGAAAGCTTCCAACCGAACAGAACGCGGGACCTGTGTGTCTCACACAGGAACCCTGTGGAATGGGAATGTCCCTGCCTCCATGTCACCCAAACCACCTATGAGTGGAAAACTGTAGCTTTGTTCAGAAAACATCAGGGGTTTATATTCATTTTGGAATAAACCGATCCCATCCATCCATGGAAGAGGTATCAGGGGATCAACAAGAGGTTATGGCCGTATGCACACACGAGCAACGCCCAGGGATATTGCTAGGACCAAGGTCGGGGCAGGGGCAAGTTTAATGCCAGCAATTTTTACAAATGAAAGGACCGAACTGCTACTTCAACTCATGCTGGCTTTTCAAAATCCATCCTGAGACTGCAAGAAGAAAGGACAGAGGAATGTTTGCATTCCCTTCTGCCAGTAAAGCTGTATTTGATACAGATACAGAAAAACATTCCTTCTTTTTTCAAATCTTATTGTCAAAATTCAGAGTTGCTACGTTCTGTTTATTGTTGACCTCCAAAGGTTGCACCATGCTGGTGCAGAATCTGGGTTTCTTCGTGTCACTCCCACACAAAAGCGTGTTTGGTCTAGGTTTGGGAGCCCTGCACAGCTGGGTAGTGGAGTTTGGATAGGCAGGGAAAACGGTTGGCAGGACACAGCTCTCGTTCTGCCCTCTGTCCAGGCTCAGTGTCAAGGAAAGGATGCACCCCTTGGGGGAAAAAGAAATCACCCCATCCCGAACCAGTCATTCCCACATGATGGCAAAATAAATCTAAAGGGATAAAGCTAAGCTTTTCTTATCATCACCACAGCAATTGCACATACCTTCTCACTCTATAGGGTTGGTTGGAGAAAGGCAAATTTACAATGAATAATTAAATGTCCTTTACAGGCTCGATGGTTTCCTGGGTGTGTGGAGGTGCTGACGGTGCCAGCTCCCTCTGAGACCCTGCCAGCCTCTGCACTCACAGACCGGTCCCAGCTCAGCCCAAAGCTCCCCCTCACCTGCTTTCCTGGGAGCAACGCAGGAGGGGCAGCAGGAGGGGGCTGGGACGAGGGTTGCAAAGGGGTAGAGCAGTGAGGAGGAGGTGGAGGAAGCAGGATGCACCCTCGGTACTGTAAGCTCTCCTGCCTCGGGGACTTTTCTCTGTTATTTGACTGTAAAGAATACCGTATAACGAGGTGCCAGGCCTCGGCTGGAGCTGCGGGCTGGTAAGACGGTACCAAAAATAACAGTTTTGGTTCTGCGCGTCTCGGTTTTCAACACACAGGAGTCCGGCTCCAGTGACACGAAGGTCGCTCACAGTCGCAACGTGAAGGCCAAGGCAGGCAGCCAAGGCGTGCAGGCGCTCACCGGGGAGCCGTGCCCCGCGTGGGCGGTGGGGCGAGGCCAGGGCCGCCTGCCCACGCCGGGGGTCGGCAGCGCCGCGCGGGGCGGGCGCCCCATCGGGACAGCGGGCTCGAGCGGCGCTGCCCCTGCGGGAAGGGGAAAGAACGCGCGGCACCGGCCACCCGCCGCCTGCCGCCTTCCCCCTGCCCCACGGCAGCCGCGGCCCCACGCACCCGCAGGAAAGCACCCGCCGGGGAGCGGCACCCCCCAGCCCGCCCCCGCCGGCTTCCCGCTCGCGCGCTCCACCTTCTTCCGAAGTTTTCTTCGGGG
>VZSC01019283.1:0-17776 GCA_013398225.1 Steatornis caripensis
CTGTTTGCCCGCCCTGTTCGCCACGCTCCTGGTCGCTAGCGCTCCCTGGAGGCCTCTAAATCTCTCACGGTTGCTCTGGCAACACCCAAGCCTCGTCAGCGCCGCGTCAGCCTCGCTCACGAGAGCTGCCAGCTCCTGGCGGGCCTCTCTNTCGCTAGCGCTCCCTGGAGGCCTCTAAATCTCTCACGGTTGCTCTGGCAACACCCAAGCCTCGTCAGCGCCGCGTCAGCCTCGCTCACGAGAGCTGCCAGCTCCTGGCGGGCCTCTCTCCTCTGCCTCGGGTTTCCCTGACACCGGGAACCCCCCTGCTGCCTCGGTCTAGCATAATAAGAATAAAATAATAATAATTATAAAAATAATAATAAAAATAAGAATAGGTTGATCTCTAAATTTCATAAAGCTCAATATCTTTATAAAATATCTTCACTTGTAATTCAGAGAAATTGGAAAGTCTTTTGAAATTAATAAGAGGGTATTCAAAAACTGGTAAATCAGTCTGAGACCCACTAGCAATTATTCTGGAAAGCACGTGGAGGAGAAATGAAGTGGCAAAAGAAAAACAGATAAAACAGCTCTTTAAAAAGGAAGAATAGAAAAGGATGTGATAGTCAAAGCTCAACAGCTTAACTTGAATTCCTAGAAAAACACTGCAAAAATAAACAATCTGTTAACATAAAGAAGATAATAAAATACCAAGCAGCAACTCCACACAAATCAGTCAAAACCAATTTTATTTCCCTCTGTCATAGAACAGTAGATCCAGTGAACAAAGAGTTGATGTTCTATCCCAACTCTAGTAAGGCTTTTGTCCCTGTTTCAGATTGATGATCTGAGGTAACCTAGGGAACAATGGACAAACAAAAATTCTACGGAAATTAGAAGCTGCTTGGATATGGTAATCATAGAGTAGATCTTAATTATTTACTGTTAAAATGGAAATATATAATGTGATAATTAGGGGTCTGCAACCAATAATATTAAATATTTTTGTTGTGACATGGATGACAATACCAGTTTGGGGAGGACCACACAGACAGAATTAACTTCCATGGTGATCTTGATATTTCGGTGGCATGATCTAAGACAAATAGGGAGCAATTCAATGTCAATAAATACAAAGTTCTACACTTAACTAAAAATAATAACCTCCACAAATTTGGGATGATGTTCAACATAGAAGGCAGTACTACAGAAAAAGTCTGAAAATCCCTTGATAAATAGACATCAACCGTGCTATCTTGTTGCAAAACCAGGTAATCATTATACATTATAGAAGAATTTGAGAAAAAGCTTCTGAAAGACACATGATGTAAGCTTTCCAATATATTTATCATCCACCTCCCAACCGGAGTATTACATTTGTTTTGGGACATGGATCTCCGAAAAAGATGTGGGATAGGAAAACAATTAGAGCATTCTAAAGTATAGAAAATATCATCTACAGGGTAAAACTAAAAGGCTGGGGGTTGTTTCAGCTGAAGAATACAAGACTGGAGGAACAAATGGCACAGTATTAATCAACTGCATAGCAACAACAATGAAAGAAAATGACTGTGAATAGTTTATGGTTTAATAGGATAAAATTCATCAAAAAAGATTTAAGGTAGTTTAGTGGAGCAGATTGCTTAGTGGGAAGATGGGAGGTTTTTAAAAACAGGTTAGACGAATATTTGTCAAGTTTACCTGTAGCTGGTCGTTCTTTGGGGACTGTTTTAGCCCTACTTTCTATTATTACTCTCTGTCCATTCCTTACTGATAAAAGTAAACACCAAGTTTCCTTATCATTTCTAGAATTGGCTCACACACAGTACTCAGAAATAATGTTATAGTACTTCTCATTCAGTTTCTGTCATTGTTGCTTTTTTTTCTAATTTTTCAGGATTCTGTGGGATCTGTGATGTCAATCCACCTCATAAGGAATGTGACTGGAATTATCCACCCCTCAGTGACACCTTTGTGTTGTTTTGCACCTATAAAATATCCTGGTAAACTGCAACTTCCACTGACTGGAGTGGGATCTTCAGTGAGCCCTTGTTTTTCTTGTAGGCAAGAAGTCATCAACAAGGTGCTTATTGGTACTTGCCATCTTGCAAGACGCAGTTCTTTGGACTGCAAGATTGTCTTCAGTGAGCTTGCTTTGTCTCTTTTACTCAGAAAAGCAAAATAATGCCTGTCTTTTCTACATACAAGACTGCTGCCTTTGTGCCCCTGTTCTGTCCCCAGTGTCTTTCAAAACCAAAACATACACTATTGATACTTCCTTAAACTTAACACAAACGCTGGTTGAAATACAAATTTGCCATAATTTGTAATGCTTTTTGAGAGAAAAAACACAAAGTCAATTAGTTGTTGCCAAGTTCTCTTTAATACAACACTGATTATTTCAGATCTTGTGTCAAGTTTAGTTCCATGTACCAAATGATTCAGTTATTTTTATTATTTAAGATATGTGCAGCTTGAACCTCTCTTCAAGCCAATAGCATCCTCATGAAATCTTCCAGGAATTATTCAAAATCATTTCCACTAGTCACCAAGTTATGAAGTGTAAGAATCATTACTAATCTGAATGTAGCAAACATTTTATAAGGATGATATTTTTCAAATGATGCATGCTCTGACAGTTCTAACTGCATAATGGCTTTAGCAAACTGAAGGAGATCTCTCTAATTTTGTATGAATGAAAATCAATATATATTTATCTGGACAATGTATATAATGGTTATACTTCTCACAAGCATTTTGTCAACTATTGCTGTGGGTGAGTCTGAATGAACTCCTAATGTGAAACAAACACTGGAATGCTCCCTATGAAAACTGTTTTCATTTCATCTGTCACGTTATCCCAAGCAGAATTGTCCTTATCAGTGCGAGTAAGCCAGTGAAATTTGCATTTGTCTATTTTCCTTGTATATGGTTTGTATAATAGCCCAGCATCAGTAGCAACAGCTTCTAAGTTCAGGTCAATGATGCTAAAGTATGACATTATAGGGGGTGAGAACTGATGTGGTTCCCAGCAGCATCAGATCTGTTGCATCAAGGTTCTGTAGTCGAAGAGTACATGTACGTGTACAGGCAGTATCCACAGCTCCAACTCTGGACCATAGTGAAGATGTTCACGTGGTAATGTCAGTAGACTTAGTCTTTTACTGCCTATTTAGAGGGCAACAAGATCTGTGACTAGAACATCTCAGCAGACCATTTAAACATACCTTTAATAAAACCTGAGGCTAAATGCTACGGTATACCTGTTGTAGCTCTAGGCACAATTAAGCAGATTCATCAGAGCTGTCATATAATTTTAAGTGATTGACTACTGAAAACAGGATCAACACGAGATGCTGTGGGACCCTGTTCATGTGCTGAATGTGTTCCACAAGAACAGGCAGCAAAAAAACTTCAAGAGTTTTTTTGTCTCTCGAGATTTCACTTGCATCTTTCTGTGGCCTCTATCTTCTCTGGTGTGAACCCTTCTGGAGCTGCCTCTCATTTGTTGTAATGCTTCCACTTAGCTCTCTCGTACCAAAGCTATAGTTTTGATGCCAAAGAGTTATAATACTCACGATATAAGAAAGCTAGGATTGCAGGGACACTTGATACAGCCAAAAAAGCAAAACAAATCAAAGAAAAAAAAAGTTAAGAAATGCTAGACAAGCTCTGGCCTCAGAATCCTAGTATCACCCTAAAGCTGTTATCTACATTTCTCTGTATCTCATTTTATCTCATACAATGACATCTTAGGTATTCTGCCTTATCTAGGTAACATCTGGGCTCCTGACATAAGACTTCTTTTTCATCACTGATGTACCTCATTCAAAACATCTCTTATTTCTTCCCTGGCTCACCTTAGTACCATGGCATATTTTATACTTCTATTTCATCAGCACTTGGACTTCTTCACTCCAACAGCCTCAGAAACCTATGGGGATGTGCTAAGCACCTTTTCATAGATGTAGCAATACAGACACAACCAATAATTATGTATCCCATTAATTTTTAACTTTGTATTTACATTTTTTTTTTAGGAAAAAAACATATCTGCATTTGCTTGTCTTCATTGCAGAGAAGTGGCTATCATTCTCATGTGGTAAACAAAAGCACCGTATTCTGCAAAATCACCTGAAATAACAAATAAAACACTGATGATAAATTCTTACCCTTTGAAATACCCTGTATACAACTATTTCGCAAAAAATGTACTAAATCTGGAGATGTAGCTGTAAAGACACGTCTTGCAACTAGATCAGCTTAACTACGTCACTGTCCTCATTGTCCAAAAGTTAATTCTCAGTTTCACCATATTGGGAAACATTTCAAAAGCCCAGGAGACAGAACTAGAATTATTTTTCTGAGTATTTTTCACCGAAGTCTAGAAAGGAATGAGAAATGGAATCAGAGTAGATTCACCATTTCTTTAACAACAGAAGAGGGCATATTGGAGTGTCGTAATTTTTCAGAAAGGAAACCTTGTGAAAATTATTTCAGGGTCAAACAATATTTTATGGGCCTAGGGGGAATGCTGAGAAGAGAAATCCTTGTCACTCTTAACAGACTATGAAAATCACATTATATATCCACTGTTTATCTCTAATTGGGAATCTGTTTTACCAGAGTTAGTGAAAAGCGAAAGCAGAACTCAGCAATATGAAGATGTGCTAATCCCTCAGGTGATGCAGTTAAATCTTTTAAAAAACAAAAATACCATTGACATAAAGGAATCATTTGTGTTGTGTGCTGAACTTGTATGACTTTGTCTGCAACCAAGATTTTCCTCATGATCCAGAATGACTTGACTATTTGAATTTGCTGTCAATTTGGGCACGAGCTGAGAAGAACAGCCATGCTCATTCCAGTTCTTTGTTCTATGTGAAGTCTTCACTTGTTTATTTGCATGTGTTTCATTTTGTATGTATGACGAAAAGCCAGAACATAAGCACTACGCTGACAGTTTTAAGTTATGTCAACATTTTACCATATTTTTCTATTATACAATGGATATGCATTTATTTATGTAAATGTACACAGTATGTCCCCAAAACTTTAAGAGATATGCAACAATTACAAGTCAGAATATGAATACATATGCAAAAACCCCAGAAAATAACCACTCTTCTGGGCCATACATTTACTCACACATTCTCTCAATCAGAGAATCATTAAAATAACTCCTCTCAATACTTTTAGACTAAAACCAGCCCCCTACAGTTACATTGAACATTTCCTTTAGTATTTCTATTATAGCATTAATGTAATCAAATGCCACAGTCCTGACCTGAGCAATCTTTCAAAAGTGCTCAGAAGGAGCTTCAGCATCATACCACATCTGCTCAGGTTTTTTGATCTCACATCAGTGTGTTCCTGGTCAGGAATTATGCCAGTAGATTAAGATTTCCACAGCTTTAAAAAGAGCAAGAAACAACCCTGAAGCAGGCACCGAAGAGAAACTGAATATGGGTATATTTCCTCTCTCCACATCAGTGACCAAATAGATACCTTGTTTTGTTTCTTTCTCATTCTTGGCTCCTCTCTATGGAATATCAAAGTTGTCATTTGGCATTCGATCAGACACACCAGGATGATCTTCATGTTCTGATATAGACGTAGTTTTCAGAAACATGCTCAATGGTTGTGTTACAATTGGGAAATGTCTTGGAGTTATCTGAATGGTTTAGGCTTTGGAGAACCGAGCCATAATAATTTCAAAATAGCTTTACAATGGCTGGACTCTAATCTCCGCTCTTGCTTTTCGTCCTCCGGCAGCAGTCTATGGCACTTCCCCAGCACAAAGGGACATGGGGAGGATACCAAGCTTGCAACATGCTCTGTAAGGAAGACCATAAAACTACCTTAGATTGAAAAAATATTCTCTCTTTTTAAAAATAAATCTTGAAAATATTCATGTTCCATATATTATAAACCATTACAATTAACCTAGACATGGGGTGTATCTCCAATTGTAAGGTAATGTAGCATTCCTTCAAAGAGGTGTCAAAACCGATCATAGGTTAATGAGATTTTACATGAACCACCTGCTGGTTGCTTTCAATTAGATAAAACACCTTTGCTGGAAGTGAGGAAACCCTCTTCATTATTTGTGAACTAGTTACGCAACAGAAAGTGATAACAGGAAAAGAAATGAGAAACTAATAGAACAGTCTGAGCTTTCCAGCTCTACTCCCATCCCCATAATTCCTCTCTGGAAACAAGAGAAAATAGAAAGTAACGACGAGTATCCAAAGACACTGAAGAAAAACACAGAGGAAAGCTGTATGAGTAACTGTCACTTCAGTCGTACCCCTAGAAAAATGTTAAAATAAATTGCTTTGAGTCAGCTCAAGCATTTTGTTCAAGTCAAGAGGAAATGTTTTGGTTTGCATTTCAGTTGACGTTTCTTTAGAAGAAAAATATCAAGATTTTTTTAAAAAAGGGATATTTTAAATAACAGTTATTGTGTTTAAAATATTTCAATTATTTCAGATTTCAGAATATCTCTTCGGGGAAGGAGGCTATCAAGAAGAACAATTTGACAAAATCTGACATAAATTTGCAAAAATGTCACAGTCTACCCAGATCTACATTTTATACACTTGTTTGCTCAAGAAATGTTGATCCGAGTCTCTTCTGTCCCACTGGATAAGTCTAAATTTAGATGAAGTCTGATGTAAATCAGAAGTTAACATCCAACACAGACACCTTTGAATGAAGTTTTTTAAATAAAAATAAAGTCAGTGGATGTTACCCAGTTCTATGAAAGGGGTAGATTTCTTTCAGAAAAAGACAGAAAACAAAAAGTAAATACCTTCCCCATTGGCTGACATTTGGGATGGGAAAGACAAAATCAAAGTGGAAGGAAAAGCACAAACCTCATAATGATGGAAGAGCTACATTCCAAGAAAAATAAAAAAATAAACAGAAAAAAAATAGCATCTTTGCCTTCCTGGGTGTTTGTGATAAATTACCTTAAGTGAAGGAAGGTTTGAAGGCTCTCTTGATCCCACCAAAAGCCAAAGAGCTTTGTGGGGAGAATAAACCTTATCCTCCTGAGATGTGGAAAACTGCTCACAAAAGGATTCTTACTGAATCTGAAACTGAAAAAAAGGTCAGATCCATCAGTGACTGATAGAAGCTGAATGTACTGTCACACTTCTTGAAGTTTCAACAGCTGTATACCCTGAAGATATTATTCAAAAAGATGCATTTGAAACCTGAGTCACAGGCAGAATACAATTTGAGAATCTACTGTGGCATTAAGAAAAAAACCAAAACTCACACATTAGAGGTTCATCATCCAGAACCATGGCTTTAACACAGACTGCTGTGGCAACAAGTCTTTGCCTGCAGAGTCTGACAGGGATGAGAGAGAGAGGTAATGCATCATTTAGAGGCTGAAACTCTGCATGGATGTCCAAGTTAATTCAAATAAGCCAAGCAGACCACATTAAAAAAAAATGTTTATGCAAAAGCAGTCTGAAAATCAGAAGGTGACTAAACTTGCTTTTTCATAATGTATCATATGCAAATTAATTTAAAAATTAAGGAAATGAAGCTGTGGGTGAGTCTGAATTTTGAATATTTAAAAGCAATAAAGGATTAGTTTTAAATATAGGGCAGCAAGAGGACTTATTTATCATCATTGTGGTTCGTTAGTCAGTGAAGGTCAGATTATGTCCCAAAGGCACAAATCTACTCAGAGTCACACTAGTCTTAGATGAAACAATGGAGAGGATGCGGTGCATTAAACCTCAGTTCCCTCTGCTTTCTAGGATAATCCTTTTCTTCTGACTCAACTCAGCAGCAAATAATCAACATCTCCCTCCACATCTCTTAGCTTCCTAGCCTGGCAAGAAGGCTGGGGCATCAGTGCTCCTTTGTCTATGATTCCCCCTTACTGCTGAATGTCCCCTATGGCTGCCGTTTTGAAGTTTGGTTTGTTTTTTTTTTTTCAAAAAAGAAGCCACTCTGAGAGAATGGTTTAGTTTGGGTATAGACAGTTACGCCAAAACCCTGTATGTTCACATTGGAAGTAGGTTATTCATAAAACAGTTTCTTCTGGGAAGGAAGAAAACTACAACTTCTCTCCCTCGCCCTTTTTGTCCATTCATGCCCACAGATACAATTCATGAAGTCAAATCAAATTTTATTCCCACTTACATTTTTGCAGAGGTGCTTAATCCAAGCTGCAGTCTTGCGCTAAAGAAGTAAGAGTAGTATTTTTTTTGTGACAAGACTGGCCAACGTGTCTAGCTTTCAAATCTCATATTTAAGCTATTTCTACATGAAGTATCCTAATGAATCACATTATTGTTGTGTTACTTTCTAGCACTGCCTACCAGGACATGAGCAGGTAGCGTATCCAGAGCCACTACAGCAGACTGATTGAGAATCTTTAGCGAGACAAAAGGGCAGATGACAGACATTAATGTGAGGGAAGGAAAAATTACCTCATGCTAGACCCAGGAAGAGTTATAACTGAGTTGTTTCTAAATGGAAAAAGAGAAACCACTTGTGGAAGAGAGGCCTACTGACACCCCTATATTGTCTGCCAGGAGGACTGGAACACCGTTTTGCATCCTAGCTCCTACCGTGAGGTAGCACTTGTTGTTTTGCTTCTGGAAGACCGTGACTTTGTGTTGACGGGTCCCTAGGGCCACCACAACATCTGCAAAGAGTCACCTCCTACCCTCTAATGTTCATTCTTGGCTAAATGGTCTACCAGTGGATGAAAAACATCTTGGTGGTAGGCACCTTGCTCCACAGGCTCTAAATGGATCTCCGCCTTCTACAGCTTTCCAGACACTTGCTCTGACATGTGTATAAACCTACTGTGTCCTTGTGACCTGAATTGAAGGTTCTCACAACACGCTTGGGTCACCTTCTGTGAGAGACAACAGCTAGCTCAAGGAGAAATGGCTTTGGAGAGAGAGAGTGAGAGAAGAGGTTCCTCTGTCCTGTCAAAGTTGCAAACAGCCTGGAAAACAGGCCCAGTGCACTGACAGGCTTGAGATTTTCTCAAACCTGTTTTGTTACCTGTGGACACACCTCCAAAAGAAAGGTGCAACACATTGGTCACAACTGTGTGCAGCAATCTCATCATTTATCTCAAAAAAATGCTGTGTGGACTGGAGCACAGCCACAGCACAGTCTCTGCTCCTAGATGTTACAAGACAGGGAGACACCAGGACTGGAAGTTACGTTCTTGCTTTGCAGCCATGGCAGATCACAGCAACCTCAATGTTGTCACAAGAGGCTGGGGAGAAGGGAAATCCTTTCTTCCTGCCAGTGACTGCACCTACTGTTCTCTGCTGCCTTATTGAGGGTAAGCCTAATTTTGACTCTATTGATTCAACAAGAATTTGGCCTGCTACTGTTCAAAAATTAGTCACTGTAAGATACGGTGCTTGTCTTTGTTCACCAAAGGTTATCACTGTTGATCAAGATTTGCATGGCCTTTTTATTTCTGATGATCTTCTCAGATCTGGTGACTGAGATCTTAGAAAAAGTTATGTGTCACTATTTATGTTTTTTTTCTACATATTTCTAACTCATCAGCTGTTTATTTTACCCTGGTAGATCTTGATTCTTTCATTCCTTGTATCGTCTATGTTGTGCTGTCATCTGTTATATTGTATCCTCAGAGCTGTCAGAAGATGCATTGCAATCCTTAGATCTAGGCCTGAGTGGTGTATGTACAGATCAAGATGAAAGATGGCAAACATATCCAAATAAATTAAATGAATTGTCTTTTTTTTTTTGTTTGGACTCAACTATGAATATAGTATGATTGCAAAAATACTGTGTTTGGATCTATTTTGTCCTGCATACTACAGACAAGAGCATCTCTCTTATGAGGAAAGGCTGAGGCACATGGGTCTGTTCNTTCTGTCATTCTGTGACAGCGTAATTGCATAATACAGACAATTACAACTATTCCATCTGCAAGTACGTTATATTGCATAATACAGACAACATAAAGTAGACAACATAAACGGTCTTTTCTGTTCAGTCTGGAGGCTACCACAGTTGCCATACAATGATCACTTACTCATCTTGAAAACATTTTTTGAGCACTACATTAAGTAAAAGTGGCAAAAGGTGTATTGATAAGTAAAGGAGTGGGCAATGGAGGATATAATCTTCTTGTTTGTCCTTCAGCTGCAGCAATGAGAAGTGGTAATCCTGAAAGAATATAATTTTCCACTTGGATCCAAGGATGAAAATTGTTTTATACAACAAGCTATATTACTGTATTAGTTAGTATTATAGACTATAACCCTGAATATTCAAATCAAGTACCTGAAAGGGCAAAAGCTAGGAAAATACATCATTCTGGTACATGTTAGTGGAAACCATTTCTTCTCCAATCAGCATAGTATGACTTTGAATGAGCCCACCAAACTCTTACACTCTATCTGTGATTACAAGTGTCTGTATATATTAGACCCATATTGTCAGGATCATTTCACATGTCACTGAAATGCAGACACCACTGAAGAAAAGTAAACACCTAACAAAGTAATATATTAGCTGTAAACAGGCAAGTGTGAGACTGCAGGGAGCCAAAAGCAAAAGGTGAGACCATGACCCTGAAGCTGAAGCTCTGCTTAAATGTATTCACAGCAGATTGTTTCATTTCCCTCTTTCTCCACAACATGAATGCAGCAAGTTGCAGTGTTTTCCATGGTGCAGTTGTCCAATTTAAACACACAGACAGACCGCTCACACACCCAGGGCCAGAGTCAACATTCCTGGTCAGTCATTCTCCAGGGAAGAGCACATGGCTTAAACACCAGGGCAGAAACATGTCACAGTAAGTCACTTCGTTCAAGCCAATAAGTTCTCAAGAAAAGGACTCTCCTTTACTTTCCTGTAAGATCGCACCTCAGATGAACCTTTTATGAGGACTGAATTCTCTAGAAGCAAGAAGCCACCCTTTGCTCCACAGTTTGAGCCAGCAGTGTTGAGTTATCCACAGTACAGTGGATCCTATTATGAAAGGGAATGGTCATCCTATCATCCTCTCCACTAAAGCTACAAATAGCAATAATCCATAGGAGCAATTAACCACTATTCAGTAGTATTGGTGTCATTTCCAGTACATCTAGATTAGGATTATGTCATTCTCTTCCATAATACAATGTCTCTCTCCTAACCTCTTTTATACCTGCCATAGATGAGATTTCAAAGACTTACATATGGGACAATAATACACTGAGGAAAAGAAAAGTAACATGAGAAGTCATACTTAGATTTTAATTCTTTCAGAAACCTTCCGAAGTCTGTGATTTCAGCAACAGGGAAAGAATGTAACAGTCAAAGGCAATCTCTTCTCCAGTCAGCTGCCTTATTTACCAGGCTACTAGATGTGCAAATATTCGAACTGCACAAAGATTGCTATAGTTTTTAATTTACTTATAAGACTATAAAAGGTACAATATTGACAGCACTAATTTATCCAAAAAACAGCAAACTGCTTTTACCAAAGCAAGACCGATGCAAGGCAAGAGCAAAGCAAGGCTCCTCCACATTTGTGATGTGCCTCAACTTTAGAAACAGTGGGGTCATTTCTAAGATGAGTACACACAAAATAATAAAAATTAAATGCAAGAGAACTGAAAATTGAAGTTTTGCATCTGTCTTCATGAATTTTTAAATAGATCCTTCCCGAAACCAACTGTTACTCGGATAGCCAAATTACTCTGAGAAAATCTGGTTAATTTACCAGTGAAATAGGGCAGGACCTGAGTAGGAAAAAAATAGGATCACCTTTGTAAAGAGTTATTTTACTGAAAAGGATTTGGAGCCCTCATCTTTGCCTGTTTCTGAACACAATCATTCTTTACAAACAAACAGGAAATAAACAGCATGGACAGGTATGGACAAAACAGAGCATTTGGAGCTTGGAAGCAAAGCAGACCAACAGTGCATGTCAGACTTGAGAAAGGACCTGATGGGTGTTTCCACTTTAAACAAGGAAGTTTTTAAGAAATGTACAGAAAAGACAAAATAGTTGGATACTGAACAGCTTTCAAATCCCACCAGAACTCAGAGAGTATTTTGTTCTGACTGGGCAGACCAACTAAGGTCACCTGTCTATCATGAGAAATGACTGATCAAAAGTACCAGTCAGTAACATGTGTAGTCTGTCTGTATTATGTTCCCCAGTTCCTGTGACATCTCCTGGGACTGCTAGTCCTGGGTACAGAGAAAGAAAAATCTATGATTCTGAATCATATTCATGAATTCTCAGGCTAGAGAATACTATTTTGATGCATGTATTCCTTCCCGAGCTCCGTAATCTTTTCTGTACACTGTTAATTGAATTAGGATAACCCTTCAGGTTTAAAAAAGAGCTAGAGAAATATTTTTTTGCTGAACCTTGATCCTTTCTAACACAAAAACTTCTCCAGCAGAAAGGTACACGTAGCTTCAAGGAGCTACAGAAATGTACAGAAAGGTCTTTTCAGTGTGGCATTGCAAATGGTAACAGTAAATGCTTCTTTGTGAAGTCACGTTATCTAGGAATTTACTAGGGAATCATCTGCAAGGCAAAAGAACAGAGAAATTAAGAAGTCTAACCTTAAAAAACAGATATCAACTGTAAGAGCCAATGGTAAATAGATAATAGGCAATTAATGGTAAATAGATAACCGGCAATTAGCACAGCAGTTATAAAGCTAGACCAACAAACCATCAGTATAACCCACAGACCCCTAAAAGGATTAATATTAGTCACTATCAAATGAGAATCAAATAAGAATCATTTCAAAGCAAAGACACAAAGGATTTCTGTAATCTTAGATTGCTTGAGGCCTTGGAGGAAGTCAGAGGCAGTGACAGAATGAAAACAACGTATTTCCTGTCACTGGAGAACAAGAGAACAAAGTCCTCCCAGATTACTCGTACAGTTCTCATTTTTAAGATGAGATGATGTAATAAATCCTACCCTAGCGAAGAGGGGAAAAAAAATAAATCCAAGGAGCTTCTTTCTTTATAGTGGGATAAATCAGAATGAAAAAGTGCCCAGGTCTGTGGTCAGAAGGCAAACATAGTTTTTGTAATTGGACCTCTTTTCTCAAGGAGAATGTCTCATCCAGCTGGGCTTACCATTCTGAAGCAACCACAGAGGAATACTCTGCTTTCATTCAATATGACATTTCCTCTGTGTATGACTTATTAGTGTGAAGTTGCAGCCTACAGCAAAAAGAGCTCAGCCTCTACTAAGCACTCTCTTCCAGTTAAGTAGGAGAAGTAGTTTACAGTCTTTTAGCTATAAGTAGACCTGATTTTGACTACAGAATCAGAGTATGAGTATCGAAACTCATTCCAGTAGACTTGGTGACATTACTTGAATCCTTGTGATTTCAGCAGTGTATTAAGCATTTGCACAATTCTATCAAAATTAGAACAAATCAGTAGTGGAAGGAGGAACTGAACCCATGGCTTCTAGAAAAAACAAGCCAGAGTTTTTAATTGGGGTTTCAATTCTGCCTAAAGTTTCTGTCTAAATGCTTCACAAATATTGGTATTGTTGAAATAAATGGCATAATGTACAATCAAGTATCTTTAGAAAAACAAATTGTTCATATTTCAAAAAGTAAAGGACAAAACATTGCATTCAAAAATAGTAGTTTTAGGGAACCATAAAATCAACCATGCGGAAAGAACTCTAGCAAAAATTAGCTAATAAAGGTTCTGCAATATATTAACTTACAAGAGGGGATGTTTTTGTAATTTTCTGACATTTTCATTCAAAAACCTTGCGCCTCTGTCACTCTGTTCTTTTTTTGCTGCAGTTTTTGAAAACACAGCAATTCTTTCACTATCTTTCTGTACAGTTGTACATCCCCAGACAGAGATGCAAGGATTTTTCTTATTTGTAAAGGTTAGAAAAATTAGAACCAGCTACATTACTGCTTATGCCTTCCAAACAAGTTAAATGAGGTGGAGAGGTAAAGGATGCTGACCCCTCATGGCTGGCCATTTTAGTGGTCATGTGCTATAACAAGCTGGTGCTTCTCGCTGCATGAAATAAAGCCCATGGACGTGCTGGGTACAGGTGCTATGCTGCTGAGCTGTTGTGTCATCCCAGAATACATAAGATTCCTTGCCCAGGCACAGAACTTCTCTGCTAAGACTTACAACAGGACAGCAAAGGTAGCTGGGAGCTTGAGTCGACACCACCAGGTCTTACCAGTTTCTTACTGAAATGTACTCAAATTATTCCATGGTATGTTTCTAACAGTTCATGAAGTCATTGATTTCAAACAGATATTTGCTGTGTCCTTCCATGCCACATCTCAGTAAGAGGGATTCCAGCATGTGGATAATTCTTGTCTGCTCTACAGTGAGCCCTTACACAGAAATGTCACCTGACTCCACTCTCTCATACAATTAGAAGGATGCTTTTCTTCTAAACAGAGTCTGTGCTTCAGTGTCTTTGTACAAGATCCTTTGAGATTTTTATATTTCATCCTTCCCACATGACCTCTTATTTGTTCATAATATGGTACCATGAGAAATAATTCCCTCTCAACTCTTTTTTTCTCGTGTTCAGATTTGAAAAAGATGCCTTCTCAATTCACTTTTATGATCTTTCAGTCCATGATGAAACATTTTTCAATGGCTTGCAAGCAACTTTTCCACTCACAATCTGTTTCCATAGAACATGGTACACTTCAAAATTCACCATGTTATATATTTTCATCTTTATTTTTACACTGATGTTGCTAAATTTCTAGATTTTACAGAACTAAAAAATATTGCTCTACTCTTAACTCTATGAGCTGTTAACCCACACAAGCATTCCTCGTCTCTATCACAGAAATTATGGTTTCTAAACCATATATTTTTCAATTTTTACAAGTCCATATTTGCAGTTTTCATCTCTAGTTGTATCACTTTGAACTCCTTCTCACTGGCCTTCAACAACCATTAGGAGAGGCCAACACTCCAGCTTTCTCGGCCTTCTTTAGGTACCTGTCTTTTCAGCAGATATGTGATTCACTAGCAAAGTCTGGGCAATGCATCCTATGTGATATATTTGTTGTCTGCCGTATTTCCATCCTGTTACATGCAGACAGGTTATTCACTCTCCAGTTCCAAGTCTAATTCAAAAAACAAAGATAAGAATATAATTTCCTCTTTTTACCTTCCTCTAGTAATCAAGCCTGAGTATTTGCTGCTAATGTAAAGATGATACTCTCGCTATTAATTTACATTTTAGCAAGACCATAACTTTATTGTGTATTCTCAGGCACAGGCTCTGTGCTCTTCAAAATCAATACTTTACAGAATTGATGAAATAAGCTTCTATTAGGCTTTGATATTCCAATCACATTTCCTTTAGTATGAATTAAGTGAACCACACCCATCCACAAGACCTTTCTCACCTCCTTCTTTGATTCCTATTGATATTGCTATTGAAACTGCCTCATCTGATATTCAAAAGAAAGGAATAGCACCAAAGTACTCACTTGCTCTACTATCACCCTACACTGGAAATTATGCATCTACCTTTGAACATTTTTGAGGGAGTATTTTCACAGAATCACAGCATGGTAGGGGTTGGAAAGGCCCTCTGGAGATCATCCAGCCCAACCCCCTAGTAAAGCAGGTGCCCCCAGAGTAGGTTGCATAGGAATGTGTCCAGGTGGGTTTTGAATCTCTCCAGAGAAGGAGACTCCACAGCCTCTCTGGGCAGCCTGTTCCAGTGCTCTGTTACCCTCACAGTAAAGAAGTTGTTCCTCATGTTCATGTGCTCCAGTTCGTGCCCATTGCCCCTTGTCCTGTCTCTGGGCACCACTGTATTTGCCAAAGGATAATATAAGAGGTCAGATACTGGAGCATGTGCTCTCCACAGCACTTATGGGAGGATGCAATCCAATTTGTAGAAGATGTCAGTCCTTATTTTCATTATCTCCCTCTCTTTATTTCCAATTACTTCAAGTTATCTAAATAATCAAAGTTTACATTCCTAATGAGTTTAGTACCATCAATTATGGTGGAGCTACCAGACGTGTACGTTGCAGTGGCTCGTCTTGTTCATTAAGATTTTTTTATCCTCATTTTTAACACAATTTTCACAAAACATATTTCCTCTGTAACTTCATGTACTTTATATGCACCATTGCTTTACTACAATTATGAAATTCTGAAAGAGGACCTACCTTCTCTTGTAGCTGGTCCATATCCAATTGAGACAAAAGACAGCAGAGAAAAGAAGGATGACTGAAGAGAGAACAGTACAAGGTAGATTTCCTCATGTGGTTTGTTCAGTAATGGTTTGTCTTCAATGGTTTTCTTGAAGCCCAGAATAGCCCCATCCCCTCAAAGAAGATATCCTTCAATTTCAGTGGCACCACAGAGTTTATCTTTTTGAACATAAATTTGTGGTTTCTAGAAGCTTGGATCATCACATGAATTTGACAGGTTTTAGGAAATCTTAGATACAATAGACAGGAGAATTGAAACTGTTTCATTTCAGGTGAAAAATGAGGAAGTTTAAATCATAGGCTTTGAAAGTACCACATGGGAAAATCTCCAGATACACTCGATTTGACATCTCAATAAAAGAGAACAAGGCATTGCAATGTAAAATGAAGCACATGAAAGAAGGTCAGCACTGCTACCTTTGAATTAAACTCGTGCTTCAGGAAGGTTGAGGTGAAGGACCTCAAGGCCTCCCACATCAACTTTTGATGCTGAACTGTGTCCATATTGAATTTTGATCTTAGAAAAAACATAACTGGACATTGTCTTGTAACACATGACTGATATCATAGATTAAAAAATAATAGAGTCTGATTCACTATTGACTTTTTGCCTTTTTCGCTATATTCTGAGCTACTGCAAATCAGCTTAGCCTATTGATGTCAGTGGAGCTATGCCATCTTTGACTCGCTAAAAGGCCCATGCTGAGCAATGATTTTCATTTGTGAAAAGCAGTTTAAAGAAAAATTAATAGGAATTAAAGCAAATGAAAGTGCAACACCTTTCTTTCCACCAAAACCAGAGGGAAACATTTCTTTTTATGACTTGAGAGAAAAGGCTTTCTGTCCTTACTGACGGGCAAAGCAAGGATTGCCTTTTCTGTTAAGACTAAATTAGCAATCAATCAAACACTCATTTAAAGATACTTTCCACAGTTATTTTGATTCAGAAGATTTACCATGGGAGGATATGAGGGCTGTAATAGCTTTTTTAGCAGTGCTCAGTGCAGCAAATACTCTGTAGCAGAAGGTGCTGAACCACCAGTGATTTCCCTCATTTTCCATGGATATCACAGCTTTACCCATCCTTGTCTGTGACTATAGTACACGTAGATTGGTTCAGATTCTGGCTTCATATTTCATCATACACCAGAAATCTGCACATAAAATTCCAGAGGCTACTTTGTAATCAATTCCTTGGAAAAATAAAGTGGAGAAAATGCACATATAAATAGATATTGCATATCTGTAAATAGATATCTTCAAAATTTTCTTACATTTATTTGATATCTGACTTCCACAGCATGCCAACTGGCTTTCATTCACACATACACACACATTCACACACACGTGCAGACCCCACAAATACAAACATAAATCCCACAAACTTGATTAATATAATTTATAAATGTTTCGCAGTGATATTTTTAGCAAGTGCTAAGATGCTGAAAAACATAAGAAGGGATGATTGCTTTTGTAAGAAAAAGGTACAGAAGAACTAACTAACAAATTGGTGAACTGTAGGCAAGAATTAAAAAACATATTTTGACATGTTATGAGAATATGTATAA
>VZSC01019283.1:38242-64117 GCA_013398225.1 Steatornis caripensis
TCTGTTCAGCCTGGAAAAGAGAAGGCTGAGAGGAGATCTGATCAATGCTCACAAATATCTAAAGGGTGGATGTCAAGAGGACGGGGTCAGACTCTTCTCAGTGGTGCCCAGTGACAGGACAAGGGGCAATGGTCACAAACTGGAACACAGGCAGTTCCACCTGAACATGAGGAGGAACTCCTTTACTGTGAGGGTAACAGAGCACAGGAACAGGCTGCCCAGAGAGGTTGTGGAGTGTCCTTCTCTGGAGATATTCAAAACCCTCCTGGATGCATTGCTGTGCAACCTGCTCTAGGCTAACCTGCTTTAACAGGGGGGTTGGACTAGATGATCTCTAGAGGTCCCTTCGAACCCCTACCATTCTATGATTCTATGATTCTATGAAAGTGATAAATATAGTTAAAAACTGTTATAGTTGCATCAGCTATACCAGGAAACTTCTAACGGCTTGAAAACCCAACAGAAATCATAACACTGATAGAAAGAAAAACATGATAAAGAACAGTATAGACCCTCTTGTCTTCAATCTTCACCAAAAATTATGAACAGATATTTAACTAAACTAGTTGAAATGACGTGACAGTAGTATAATCCAAAGGAAGAATAGGTGAATAAATGCTAGGATAAATTAGGTGTATCTGAGTCAGCAGGAGCTGACGAAATTCACCCTAGCCTACTAAAGAATATAGCCAATGTAATCCCTGAGTCATTAATAATTGTCTCTAAAAATCCACATAAAGTGGGGGTGGTCTCAGAGGACTGCAAATTAGCTATCACAGTACCTATCTATATAAACAAGAGAGGAGGGAAAAGATCTAGCAAATTATGGACAGTTAACCCAACACTAATTCTCAGAAAAATATTGTGCTAAAATTATGAAACCATCAGTTTGCAAACATTTAGCACAAACAAAGCAGATAGATAACATATAATTGTGAAGAAAAAATCAGGTACAACCAAATTAACTTTGTTTGGTGGCCCAATGGAATAGTGGGAGCAAGAGTTGTGAAACATCTGGACTTAAGTAAACTTCAGAATTGGAATGTAAGGTAATCTTAAGAGCAAACTAAGGAAACAAGCCCTGATTAAGATAGGTACATGTTTAATTGAAAAATTATATTGAGTGAGACACTAGTTCACTGCTGAATTGGAAAATGAGAACTCTTGGTGAGTCCTCAGGTGAACGAGTCTGTTTAATATTTTTGTTGGTATTATTGGTATTTTCACTAGCAACTTGGATGAATATGTTTGTTGTAGAGCAATAGAGCTCTGTGAGCAAAAGGAAAGACAAGATTGATCTTTAAAAGTATCTTGATAAATAAAAGTTGCCCAGAAAGAATCAATAGTGAAATACAGAAGCACAAATGCAAAATTATTCAAAGAGAACAAATGTTTGCGAACAATTTCTATCATATTAAGAGTCTGCTAATTAAATACCAAAGTAGTAGGTAAGGTACTTATCCTCAACACCCTTCTCCCCTTTCCACTGAGCTGCAGAGAAGCATGCCTGGAAAAAGTTTTGTTGCATAGTGCTTTAAGTGCAGTAAAGCAAAAGGTAGGATTTGCAGTTCTGTCTCCTGCCTTTCACTTGCAGCTCTATGCCTTTCGCCAGGGCTGCTGTGGCAGGGTTTTTCCCAGGACAGATTTTCTGTCCTGTTCTTGTGCTGGTGTTCTCAGGTTGCTGTTCTCGTAGTCCTGCATCTGCAAAACCCAATGTTCTGGTTATATTAGATTTCTTATGGAAGTCAATACATGAAACTCATCTCCTCTTTCTCTCCCTTTTCTTATCTCCTTCTTTTACGGGTTTTAGTTTATATCAGAGGATTACTCCAAATGGAAGTGAGAATAGTTCCCTGTTGAAGTATATAGTGCTAGAGAAAAAGTACAGTCAAAATTCACCGTGTCATCTTTATTGTCATCTCCTGCTACACTGTAACTTTCACTGTTAAAATTGATGTCTGCCATCAGCCATGGATACTCTAGTAAAAGTTCTGTGCATGTAAGCCTGTCTCAGCATCCTTTGTCCAAAATTTTGGATTATATAAAAATAGAAATTGCTTGAGGGTAAGCAGAAAGTGCCAGTAGAGATGCTGAATTTGTTATTAGTAGAACTATGGCCTTTTTTCCTATAGACAAAACAAGAAAAAAAAAACCATAATGGAAAATCTATAACCAAAAAGCCAGAGATTCTGCTCTTAGTGATGATCCTTACCCATAACTGCTAGAGAAAATAACAGGCACAGTAAATACGTTATCATCAGCCCTACAGAAAGCCAGCAAATTTATGTGAGCTTGGGCTATTTCATACATTGCTCATAGCTGCTTCTCTTTACAGCAGTACTACAGAATCTGCCATATTCCTGGCTGTGGCAAAACTAGTTTAAAAATGTATAAAGAGAGAAAGCAAGTGAGCAAAACAAAAAAAAAAATCTATTTTGAGAGTGGGAAGGAAGACACAACTAAAGGAACCAATGCTCACATTTCCAGTGGTGTGAAAATTGTGATGGGTGCCTTCCTCTCCTTCACTGTGGTCGGGATGATGAAAACTTGGGGTGAGCACTCTGGCCTCATGTCTCTGAAAACAGTAAGATTAACAGTCACAAAGGTAAGTATTGCTCCCTTCAGCCCATATCTCACGAAATCAGTGTTGTACCAGAAGCCCCAAAAGGGGTTGATGCTTGAAAAAGGTGACATTCCTTCAATATATTTGCTAATGACTTGAGCCTTGTTTCTGACACAGCTATAGTTGATCATAATTTGCAGTCCCATCCTCTTATTGAGCAGATATGATCTCAACACCATCTTTTCATCAAAGGAATAGACCTTTACGCCTGGACTAATTCAATTCTCCTATCTATTATTTTGTCTACTCTTATAAACAACTGCAGAATGGACTGAGTTATACTTCCACTATTTTGGGCAATTTCAAGAGCAAGGCCCTTTCACAATAGGAGATTTGTCTGCAACCAGTGTAATTTACAGAAAATTACTATTTTAAGATGTATAATTAGTCCATTTTTCTAAAAGGCTGATGCTAGTCATAGCGGCTGCAAGTAATATTATAGCAAGAATCTTTTTCATCCATTGCCTGCACTTAAGTAATTTATATCTGAAATTATTAGGAAGTTTAATATTTATATGTAACTACTTTAAAGTTTGAAGTAGAAAAGTTTACGTTCATACTGCAGTAGCCTGAGCTGCAAAATGACTAATAAAAAACTCATATTTGAACTTGGATTTCTGAATGCGGTAGAAGTTCTCTACTACATTTAAATTGTATACAATAAAATGATCAGTAAATCACTGATCACAAAATACTACACAAAGATTACAATTACTGTTAGGTAAAGGATTCTTACATAATGGATTCTTAGTTAATGGATTACCTTACAGCACTCCAGAAAATGCCACAAACATTGTTCCTTTGAAACACTGATCTATCATGACAACCTTTTCTACAGACACAGTTCTTTTAAATCAATATCTGTAAAATAAGTAATCTAGCAAACAATGTGTGTCATGTTTCTCTTTTTCTAATTTAGGCCAAGTCTTTTAAATTATTCATTCAGAGAATATTAAACAAAAAAAAAAGTTTTATCTCTATATGAACAAAAATGACAGTAAAAAAAGGCATGCCGTATTGCAGGTAAAGATTAAAGATAGCCTGGGAATTGTCCAACATGGAATGTGTGTTTTCAATTTTCAGTGAGAATAATGACATTGGACAGGGAGGAAATGGAGATGACTGTAAGTAAACCGGAATTACCCCACAGAAGGGGAAGCAAGAAGCACTTCGGAAGGAAGATTACCTTCCAATTCACAATTCAGAGATAACTGGCTTTGCAAAAAAAAAAAAATCTCTCAGCAGGGTCACAGTGGTGCATAAACTCAGTCAGCTAACAATGACCTGCCATTGCAATGTCTCGATTCCAGCAGCAATCAGACAGTACCTTATGCTTGAAGAAATGTGGTTATCCCACAATGCGATGTTAGACTGTGTCCTCTTGTGGGCCTTACACTAGGAAAGATGCAGACAGTCTGGAGACAGTCAGAAGATTTGGTAAACATATCTACTGGGAGAGAAATGATGCCAAAATGTTTAGGAAATTTGACCTGTAAGGAAAGGCTGAAGGAATGAGCCTTGGTTTTGCCAGCAAAAAGACAGTGTAGCTGAAGCATGGTAACAGCCTTCTTACTGTACAAAAAGCTCTTATGAGGAAGGCAGTGATAATTTTTTCTCTGTCTATTGTTGGTTTGACAAGAAATAAACCTCTGAATTTTCACGTAGTGTTTCAGGTTAGATAATAGGAAAAGCTTTCTACTGACTCCTCACCACCTGAAGCTTTATTGAACACACTACAGAGTCACTTATCAGCCTTGAGGAAGGGGTATTGCATCCTATTTGAGCATGGATGAATTAGGAGACCTCTTGAGATCTCTTCCTACATTTATATAACTTTTATGATGTCAGTTGGGAGTAGTACCAGAGACTAATAAACATAGTCCTCCTCTTCCTCTCTCTTTCTCTTTCTCTTGCTCTTGCTCTTCGTCTCTCTCATTCTTGTTCTAGCTCTAACTGCATGCCTTTCGGTTGTATAGCATTTCAAATAGCAACAAGAGATTATAAATTCCTAACAAAATGTTCAAACCTCTCAGCAGAACTCAGGGAAGCCTGAAGAACCCCTTTTATATCTCCAGCATACTGTAACAGGTCTTTAAAAGGTTGATTGACAGCCTGAAGTTCACCACATGCAGAACATATCTGTGATTTACAGAAAATTAATAAATAAATTTTCCATTTATATAAAATCATCTGCTGTGAGTTGTTCAGATGCTGAGGCACAGTGACCAGCTTCCAGCGAAGGGGAGTCTAAATCTTCTGTGAAGTCAACAGTAAGTTTTTTGACAGTAATATGACAAGTTGCTGCTTTAATGTCATTTTTGTGTTCTGCTAAATATTTGGACACGTACAGGTAGGATTTCTTAGATATTAGGTCTTGAAGTGATGCAACCTTATATCTTTGGGAAACGCTTATTGTCAGTAATTTTCAAGATTTTCTGTACTACAACTACTTCATATCTTGTAGTTGCTCATAAAGTATGCAACAGTACTTGAAGTCAGGAACTAAAGAAGAGTTTAGTGTCCTGTTTATCCCCTTCAAAACACCATTAGCATTGTATTAGGGCTGTTACGCCAGACAAGCAATACCCTGCTGTCAGGGAATCAATGCTTGTGTTGGCAGCCTGAGGGTACACTCACTACTCTCCTTGGTAATGCTAGCTCATTCCCAAATTATATTTATATAGACTTCTGTCAGTTATTTGGTGTTCTCCAGATGCCATTTATAGGTTACAGTTCTTCACGTGGTACCTTAGATAATTGTTACTCACTAATCTAATGAGAAAGACACTGTGTGCAGTTTCACTGTAACATCCATTCTTGACGACACAAGTGAAGTACATCTATAGCAGCTCTAAGCGATTTATTTCAGTCACCTGTCCTTTGCCTGGACTTTTGAAGAGGATGAGTCCGAACTGCAAGTTTAATGTCATTCACCTAAATGAATTTAAGAGTGATAGAAGATGGAATACCACAGGAATAAAGACTGAAATGTATACATAAGAGGAACTCCAGCTTTGAATGTTCCTGTGAGGTTGAACAGGTATTCAGTATAGATATAGAGCTGGACATACTGTTGAGTAATAGTAATGGATAGAGTAACGATTTAGGATGTTTGACAGCTTTATGACAGGTGGCAACATATGTGGAGAGAAGTTAAAGGACTTTAATTTCTTTAGGTAGCCTGTGTTCATAGATGTGGTCAGTGCAAGGCTTTGACAGCATTAACCAAAGCTAAATTCCTCTTTATACAAATAGATGAGTTAAACCCAGCTTAACTGACTGAAAAGAAGAGCCATGCTAGTGACTTGTGCAAAGGTTTAAGTGGGGATATGCTACTTAGAGGTTGAATAAAAGCTGATCTTTTTGATCATTTTATTTCAAAATAAAGAATACCTAAACATTCATGCTCGTCTTCTCAAAATTTTTGTTTACCAGTGAAGTAAATTGTTACAAAACTGTCAGTTACAGCTTTCCTTTTCTTCCTGAATTCTTGAGAAGTTCTGAAAAAATGTTGTCAAGTATACCAGCCTTTCATGGATTCAGTCCTTTACTCATCTTTTATACTAGAAGGGTCCTGGAAATAAGGAAGACATCTGACAGCTTGGCTTGTTTTGATGGAGTTCTTTGTAGACTTTTCTTCAACAGGATTTATTTACCAGCATGTTTGTGCTGCTGGCAAGCTGTATGGCTATCACATTTTCATTTACTTGCATCACATTGCTGGCATCTTGGTTCACAGCACCCATAAGCAAGGAAGCAATCAGTAGCTTGACTTTTATAAGTTAACATTTTCCATGGTGTCTGATTGCTTTATACTGGGCAGGCTTGCAGATTTTAGGAATAAGATTTTTGTACACTGGGTCCACCCCAATTCCAATGTCCTTAGAGAACTTCAATTTTGGTTACCCAAAAGGAAGCCCCATACTTTTCTAAAACATTCTTTTAAAGCCATAGGAATTGTCAGGTTCTTCAAAACTTTAAAAAGCCTACTTCAGTTAATCAGATCTGAAGGATTTTTATAATGTTTTTGTAAGTATCACAGTCTACTCACTACAGATTCTAGCAAGGCTTAAGCACTGATGCCCTAACCTGATAATATATGTAAGGATATACTGATACCACCTCCCAGTGTGTGTGTGTTGCTAAGCCAATTTTATTGTGCAATATAATATGAAGATCAGACATCTAGCATGCTCTTCAGCGATTTCTTTTTTTTGTTGTTCTTATGTGATAGACTAGTCATTGGCCGTCCAAGGTTATGTTTAAGAACAGTTCTCTCATGTGACTAATAGGAGGCCTGTAAATGCTGTGTCCACACTTAAGGTGGCAGTGAGAGGGGGTTGTGAGGGAAACGGGTACCCAGAAGTCTGTTATTTAGGTTCAATAACAAGAAAGGCTTTCAGACTGTTTTATAAGACAAAATAATTAAGGACACAGTAGTCAAAGGAGAATAGGACAAAACACAACAGTTTTATCAAAGGTACACTATTCAAGACTGTTCTCTTACATTTCTTTGATAAAATAACTGACTATCAGGACAAAGAAGAGATATAAATCCCATCTAACTGAAGCTGAGTAAAGCATTCCCTATGATGATACACGGAAAGAGATAAATTGAGCTAGGAGTTAGTAAAAATCACTGCAAGTAACATGAGAAAACAGCCAGATAAGGAAATAATCACACATTGAGTTGAAGTGAGTTGCTAGTACAGTTCCTCAAGGATTAGTCTTGGAAAAATATTATTGAATTGCTTTACTTATTTATAAGAATATCCACAAAAATATTTATGTGACATGTTAAATAATATTTTCATTAATGAACTTGGTAGAGATGTGCTCACAAAATATAGTATCAGCAAAGCTGGGAGTTGTTGTCAATAGAGAATTATGCTACTAAGAAGGTAGCACTGTGTGACTTTGCAAATTGGAATAATATTAATAAGAACAAATCTAATGATACCAAAAGCAAGGTCATTCTCTTACTGACTATTCACTTGAACTTTAGCTATATAATGGGTGCTCATCAGATTTAAATGGCAGAGTAAGACCTTGGAATATCTGTTCATCACAAGATATCCACACACCAACGATGTGATGACCCTGGAAAATACAAATGTGCTAACTATATAAGTCAGGTGAAGTATTTCTAACAGCCAGTAGACTTCCATGAGGCCCCTAAAAGTACCAGAAGGATAGAATTCACTCTCCATACCAGTGATATATCCCCAAGGGTAGGTGAGTGATGAGTTAATGAAGAAGTCGCATCTGGAAGAGTATGCAAAATGTTCAATAAAGATAAATTCAGAAAGGGCCAGGTTTAGACAGGGTTACCAGAGAACAGAGATACCATCTCTTTAGTGAATACTAGACATGCTTGACATGTTTAGCTTAACGGAATAACACCTGAGCAGGGAAACGAGCACTCTTCATAAATATATCAGGGACATAAATACTAGATAAGAACTATTTAAGTAAAGCTGCAGTGTTAGCACCAAACAAAATACTTTCTTAATGTGTTCTGGAAGACTCAAACCAGGAGAAAAATGAGACTCTAGAACATCACTCTTGGAGGACTGGTGAGTAGAAACAGCCTACCTCAATCAGTTTGTAAAAGACATAATGAAATATTTATTTGAAATAGTAGAACACTGTGCCTAGCAGGTCTCTTGCAATTCTGTGCTCCGATGTAGTTCACTTTTGCAGTGAAAGAGAATAAATTTTTCCCTAATAAATAAGAATCAGGAAAGCTAATACAGGTATCAAGATATCAGATATTCTTTTAAAAACTAAGATGTAAAATGTTGCTATTACCCAGTGACAGTATGTTTTCTCTAATAATTATCCCATTACTATTGGTTATCATTAACATTAATTATTGACACCAAAGTAACATCAAGAGGTCCCAGCCAAATTCAAGGCTCCACTATTCTGGGGGCCTGTGAGAATATAAAACAGCAAAAGACAGTCTGTTTTTCGAAGAACTGCAACCTAGCTTCCCAGCTAGAGCCTCAGGCCAGCCACAGCATGTGTGTGTGATAACTACATGCAATAAGGAGCCCATTTAATTTAATAGTGCTGCTCACAGTTTGCCAAGTCAGGCAGGTATACTGGAAGCAGAACAGGGGAGATGATAGAAAAAACTGGGAGGAAGGAAACTGGATTCCCATCCCTGAAATTTTATTCTTAAAATAATGGCATAGGGACACAAGGACAGGCACTATAGATCAGGCCAGAGTGAATTTGACAGTGGTTAGAAGAAGTGAAAGAAATTAAGGAGGAAGAATACATCAAGTGATCACTTTCCTGCTCTTGTTATCCCCCTTCTGTTAATCTGAGAGAATATATTGTCTTAAGCCATTCCAACAAACCTGAGCTTGATAAACTTTAATGAAACAAATTTTTCTGGTCACTTCTGGAACTCATGTGAGGCTTGACCTTCATAACACTTTGTGGCAATAGTTTATACAACTTAACTGAGTGTTTCCTTTTGCTTAATTTTAAATCTGCTAACTTTTTTTTGAACTCATGATTCTCATATCGAAAGAAATCTTCAATAACCATTGCATTTTCATATGTTTTACAGATGGTTTTATGGCTTTGCAGATAAAATGAGGTACAAGGAGGTAGTGTGCCCACAGTCATTGAGAAAGTCTTTAGTAAAGGACATAGATGTGCTGGGGTCCAGAAAACATCTCCCAACCATGAGACCCTCCTTCCACACACCACGTGCAGATGCCCATACGCATTGTGCACACCTCTCCAGAGGTCTCTTCCAATGCCTAACATTCTGTGATTGTCCAGAGACAATTACACTTCCTCAGGGATGATATTAATTGACAACACGAAATGGGCAATCTTATAGTTCTTCTAGATCAATTATTTAATAATGTGACTTTTTAGGATCACAGCCCAGCTAAAAATACAACTAATTAAGTTACTTAAAACAGCAACAAAAAGCCATGCATGAAATTCATCATCTGAGGTGGAGAGAATAAAACTTGTTTAGAGTAAAGCAGTGGATAAAGATACCTTGTTAGGTAATACACCAAACTCATTTCATGTTTACACCTAGATTCAATTAGGCCTGGATCCAATCTGTCTCTGAATTACATCCTTCAGTTCATTCTGATCAGACCTGCACTTAAATGTATATGAAGCTGCAAAGATGTCTTTATGTCCTGTGGGGAATAGGGACAGATGCTGGAATCAAAGCAATAAGTAGCGTGTCTTGGAAGCAACCAAACACTGAGTTTCCCTCCAAGCTTATCAAACAGCTCTGTGTTTTAAGTGCTTTGTTGTGTAGAGATATTGAACCTAGTGAAACTTTCGTACTGATCCAGGTATATAGGTTTGCCTATATTTGTTGCTAGGATACGAGGTAAAGGAAGGTGAAAGGAGATAAAGCTTAATGAATGTCTACAGAAGACCTCAAATATGTACTGCCGCAATGCCAAAACGACGTTGTTTCCTTTAGTCTGTGGGTGGGAATTTCAGCTTTGTTGGCTCAACAACAAAGGGTCTCATTGTCAGCCTTTCACGCCTGGAAACACATAAATACCCAGGCTCAAATATACTGCGTATTACATCGCAAGTATAACTAAGAAAAGTTCTCTGAACTGCCTGACAGTTCTACTTATGTGCAATGTGGAATAGTGATCACTTGCTCAAGTTCATTAAAACGATGAGCTGGTTCAGTAGGAGAGACGAGAAAATGGGCAAAAGGAATGGGAAATAGGCAAGAAATAACACAAAACACTGAACAACTAACTCTTCTACTGACAACTTCATCATAAGTTTTTTTCCAGCAGTTTTAGATTTTATTTGAAACATCTGGAAAAAAAATCATAGCTTTTTTTTCTGGCAGTGTACTTTCCTATTTTATTCTTGGTGAACTTTAATGTCCAGAAAGACAGGAAGAACAGCCATGGCATACTGCAAATATTTTACAGGAATGTCTGACAACAGGTTCCTCCTAGCTCAGAATAAATTTCAGATGCATCTGCCTTGCAGAAACAACGGGTCAAGAAACACGCAGAAATTGTACTTACTGCTTTTATTGCTTTAACAAAAACAATGTTATAGAAGCAGCATTTGGAAGACTTGTATGAATCAGACTGTCTGCAAACATTTATTAATGTCCTTCTATAAAAATAAGACCGCTACACTGATTAGCTATATCGCAGTGCATTTCACACATGTATTAAGGCAAGGTCAGGAAACCCTGTTATGGATGGGATAAACTTTTGGAAGTTGCTGCTGATTGCAGTCAAATTCAGTTTAACAGTGTTGCTCTTCATAAATATCCTAATGAGTCTCAGGAAAGTTTTTTTGGCTGCGAGATTTGTAATATCCAGGAAAAGCAAGCTCCATGCTCAACAGGGAAGTAAGTTCACAGCCTCCATTCAGTTTAATGGGCTGCTTAAAAAACAGCTCCTGGAATGCTCTCTTGCTCTTGATGTCACCCCAAAACTAAGTTAGCTCATGAGACAAACATGAGTATGCAGGGAATGATGTTGTGTGTGGCAAAGAAGCTGGAGTTTCTTTAAAATTAATGCTGAAAGCAAAATTACATTTTAGACTGCTTTGCTGTTCAATACAGTCAGCACAGGTAAATATGCTTTATAAAAACAAACCCACTGAAATTTCAGAAAAATATAGTATTTGAAAGAAGGAAAATCACATAAACTATGTGTTGCATCTGTTAATTTATTGCCAAGAGGCCCAACAAATTCACGGGCATATTATTTTGAAGACCAGTGAAATACTATATCCCTGCCCTGAACAGTCCAGACAGTATAGAAACACATGCACTGTAAGAACTCGTCTCAGCTTCCCAGCTCCATTATACGGATAAGAAGCCAAAATAAATTCTCAGAAATCACTAGAGAAAAGCTAAGGGACAAGATTTTACCCACATCTTCTTAACCGTACACTTTACCTCAACAATATCAATCTTACATCCAGGTTATTCTGGTGCTTTCTTATAAAGAATTTTAAATTATGAACATTGAATGACAACATCACTAATAGTGCTCCATGCTTTTGAAAATCCTGACTATAAATCTGCAATAATTTTAATACAAACATTAGGGACCATTCAAAAACAAAGAAAACATATCCTTCACTGCGGCTACTTTAAGAACACTGCAAGTAAAGATTATACATTTACAAAAATAGAGTGCTGCTAGAATCATGATGCGTATGTTACAAAAGGAGGGCAGAATATCTTAATGGACTGCTTTATTTGTCCAATCAAAGTGTGGAAAGTGGAACATAAATTTCTTACTAAAGGAAAACAAAAAGACAACTCCTTAAAGAAGACTTTCTGCTGGCCGGTATGGGAAATTTATTACTAACAGGTAGACAGTCTTATTTAATCATTATTAATAAATCACAAGCAGATGTGAGATACAATGTTAAAATTATTATCTTAATACATATTTAGATTTGTACTGCCTACAAAAGTGAATTAGCAAACAGTATTTAAAATCTGCACTAAATATTATTGTAAATCCTCAATAGATGGTGCTATTATCTAAGTTAATATCTTAGCTGATTATGTGATGAAGCTCAAGACAAGTGTGTCTGGGATTTATCCGTGAGGAGAGACGACCATCTTTATAATGTCCGTGCTGTTCATGTTTCATGCTTCTGAAAGAACTTCCATTTACTTTCCACTCCAGGATAATGATCACAAACATGGGCACGTATTCGTTACACAACTCCACCTAACAACAGGATGATTTCAGGCATTTTTCCTAAAAGTGGAGCTATTTGAAACAGAATCACTGCCTGCAGAAAATGGCATACATCTCATTATTTTGCTTCCATAGTTTGAAATGGTTAATATCTGGAGCTAATTAAAAGCATGAAATTCAGTTTCGTAATGTGACAGAACATTGCAGGCTGCTCTAAAGCAGGCTCAGTGTTATGGAGGCAGGCTGCATACAACAGCAGCCATCTCACTGGCTTGACTTGTTGGAAAGCAGCTGTGTGTTTCCTCCACGTACAGACTAGACAAAGCAATCATCCTCTGCAAGGCAAATTTTCAAGTTATGGCATAATTCCTGCTTTTGATTACAGTATCCCACCTTTTCAGGTAAGCTTTTCCAAACACTTCCAGGAAGGTAACCAGAAAGGCATTGTGATCTGATCCTTGCTTTTTTTTTAGGATTTAAATCTCTCAAGTGGAATCACCTAATTCTGTCGCCTAGGTTCCAGGACTGGGAAAACTTTAAAAAGATGAAGAATTAACAGTATCATTCAGGAAGTGAAGTATCAATAAGTAAGTTATGATCAGTTTCCCCATTAAAATGTAGTAAATATTTGCTCATTTACTAATGGTTGAAATGCTGTCTCCTTTAATGACAACTCTAGAGTACAAATTAAATTAAACCATTAGCTAATTCCCCATTTTATATCCTATTTCAATCACATTTACTACTATTTGGTTGCCTACTCTATGTTATCTGAAATACTATATAGATATTGATTTGCGGACATTAATATAAGATGAAGAGTACACTAAAAAGTAGCTAAAAGAAACCACAGAGGAATAATCAGACTATTAGGACTTCCTAATTGTCCTTTATCTCCCTTGAGTATTTAAGAGAAAACAAGTTTTAAATATATTGTCAGTAAGTCACTGAATTTTAGGAAATAGTAATAAGCAAGTGACTGTAATTGTTAATCAATATGATAAAAAAAACACAAACATGGCAACAATTACTGATAACAATAATAAGGTGAGGTCCAGTCTTGAGTTAGGTTTGGACTCTGGCATCCTGACTCACCCTGAGCAACAACATATTCTGGGAACAATCCCACACCATCATGCGCTGTACAGGCTGGAAAAGTGATGGCGAGCATGATGTACTTGATGTCATGCCCATGATACCTCACAGATTGTCTACCTGAGAAAATCCAGATCTTCCTGACCAAGCTGGATGTTGGGATTGGACCTCTCAGACAGGCTAGGCCGGGACTCCCAGAGTAAGTACCATTATGTTTCAGACAGCGTGATGGATTATATCCTTTTTTTTTTACTCAGGTCTTACTCATACAAATTATCACTGAACAGGCATTGGTCAAAAGAAATCTGTTTAGTATATTACACCTTGAAGAGGTGCTGGGTCCTTAGACATTTCCATCTGTTCCTCCCACAGCTTGGTAAGGTGATGTGGGTTTGAATACACGAAAGCAGAGAAGGGAGTTCAGCTGGATTATCCCGGCTGAGACAAATAATTTCCAGCATCAAGGCCAGTTTTCTGCTGAAGTTACTCCTGTCAGTTGTTGGCGTGCACAGAGTTTGACTCTTGGACTAGACCCATTTACACTGCTTCGCCAAAATTATGTGTACTCTGCGGTTCTTGAATGAACTAAGAAGAAAGACAGGCGCTATGATGTTCAGCCCTGACAGCATGGATTTTGTTATGTTTGCAGAGTTTAACTTATGAAAAATGAACACTTACAATTTTGCAGGTATCTATCTAGAGGGTTAAACAAGAGTTTTGCAGATCATATTTGCAGACCAAAGAAACTTAAAGCCTGGATAAAACCCTGGCAGGTAGATTTTACTGAAAGATTTGGGGTGATGGTGTTATGATCTGCAGCAATCTCATTATGACTGAGCATCCATTATAACAGATGCTGAATTAAAGAAGTTATGTGCCCGTTTGTATTCCCGTTTTGAAGTACTGTCTCTGTAAGACTCCATGCGTAAAATTCCTCATGAAATCAAGAGTTGTCTAAGAATAATCCACTCCCAAAAGACAAAAAAGTGACAGAAGGACTCTTCAGACAATGAATCTGACACTGCTTAGGTGGTGTAGGGAAAGTATTTATTTTTGCCTAAGCACAAGAAAACATGAATGAAGCACTAAAAAATGAAACCAATGGAATGAACACCAGCTGTTTTGAATGTTCTATTATCAGACAAATAACTAAAGGAATAAAATCCAAACGGGAGAGATATGGGTGGTTTGTGAAAATTGCTGCCATGATATAAAGGCTACAAAACTGTATGAGAAGTGGCCATTAAGTTTTTTAATTTGGAAATTAAGCAAGATGTTTTCTGATCCTCTAGTCATTAGTTTTTTAACAACCAATACATTTGAGAAGTAAACAAATGTATTAAGTTTGAGCAATATGGGATGATTTTATGAAGCCAAACCTAACTAATGGATTAAGAAGTGTGCAATTTTCTGTCCTTGGGCTAATGTACTTCATTAGATATGAAAGAAGGTGAGGCAGCAGGAAGCCTTCTCATGCAGGCCGCAGCATTTTAAATTACTGCAGCATGCATACAACTAATAAATCAGAAAGAGACATTTCTATTAGGATGGGAGTTGGGATCACTGTAGCTTTCCAAGACAATGTTCTTCCCCAGTCAATTCAGAGCAACAAAAACTGTTCAAGACAAGGGAAACTGTAGTACAAGTCTGAATGCCTCACTCACATCTCCTCCCTTGCTGTTATCTCCTGCTCAGTATGATAATAAACTAAAGTTTTATGAAAGTCCAATTGATTTTAAATATTTTATGAAATATCCTTTCCATGGAACTTTAAAATATTATTAGACTGAACTCTCTTTCACTTCTGACCTTTCACAGACACTGTGCCTTGTGTTGATTTTTCAGCTCTTTGATTCTGGCTGAGCTACAATAGTTCCAGCAAATAGGAGGGGAGGGACAACCAAATGCCATTGCATTAAATAACTGAAAAGAAATCATCTAAGTCCGATTGCCAACAATTCAACTTTCCTATCTCCTCCTCTCAGCAGATGAGACTTTCAGAGATAAGTAACCAAGCAAACACTTTTTCTCATATTCACCCCAGACTCAGCAGCCTTAACATAGCTTCCAACCCCCTTTATCAATCACTTGTAGCATTAAAAACATGTATTAAATTAAATACCTAAACTGAGTCTTTAGGCAATACTAAATATTCTTTTCCTCAACTAAATGATTTTCTGTCAGTTGGCTTGTCAGGCTCCTGAGGGAGCAGTAGGGGATCATTTGAAAAGAGTTATGTTGCACCAGTGATAAATTAAATCCACTTGAATCAATAGCATTTAGATTTTTAAAAGGATATAGCCAAGACACCATCAATTAAAACAAATCTTGACTCAGTAGGCTTAGTTTTCACATCAGGGTCTTACTTAAGTCAGTCTCCTAGAAGATAGCATGGGGTATTTTTGTCTTCAATTTAGACATATGATTGATGGACACCAGTACTTGACCTATTCTTTCCTGGCTCTTTTTATGTGAGGTGTGAGGTATAGGGTTTGCTTTCACCGTTCACAAATAAGAGTCCAGTGCCACCCGAACTCTCTCAAGATATCTGGAACACTCACAAAGTGATGGGAATCTCTCAAATGACCACTAGATCTGTGCCCTGGCAGGAGATCCCTGTGCATCTCAAGGGCCACTAAGTGCTTATATGTAGGCCACTGATTAAAGCTGTTCATGTCATCCTATGATTGAATCTCAAATAGATCCAATGAAAGGGTCTTAGGGTGAGTAATTTAGACTCAGCCATCAAAATAATTTGTACCTCAATTCATTCAAATTCTTTCTACTGGTAAAATTCCCCATCTAAACCTGTTTTAGAAGTACTGCAGTATTAGTAGTATTTGGCTTGAAGAAATTGCAGAAGTCATTTAGAAAACCTTCAGTGTCATCCATAGGATATGATGTGGAACATCACCAAGAGGATTTAGGGCTCTGAATCTGGTGATCCAAATTGGAATTTGTTTGGGTTTTTTTCTCATGCCTCAAAAGACAAATATTAATCATGTCAATGAAGGCACTAAGGGAGGATTTGCAAATACTGCAATTCGTTTCTTGGTTAATATTCAAGGGGTTGGGTTTATTCTTGTCTGGGGAGACAGGTTTTATATAGACTCTCAATCCCAGCAGCCATATCTTAGAAAAAGCCTCCAATCATAAATACAGGCAGAAATGCTACCCTGTTGCTTTCATTACCTGATTTCATCTGTTGCCTTGAGAGAGTGTGAAGGTAGATTAGAGTTGTATTCCTTCAGTTTAGCCTCCAGAAGACCTGAAGTTTGACCAAGTCACAAGTAACACCTGCTCTGTCCTCTGCCGGTACATTTTGGGAACCTAGGCAGATGCATACCAGCAAGATTGGCATGTACTGTATGCCTTGCTAGCAGTAATCGTCCTATCCAGTAATATTAACCGAGGCAAAGAAACGTAGCTTTTAATCTCCTCGCTTGTGTGCTGCTCCAGTAATAGTAAGCAAGCAGCTAAAAGGTTGAATTAATCTTGTATTTTGAAACTCTTCATAGGCTCAGTCCAGGCTGTTTCCAGAAGCATGAGATTATTTTGACAATATAATCTCTTAAAGGATAAAGGTCAGCAATACTTGCTTCTTTCAAGAGGAATTTTGTCCCAGGGAGTTCAGACTCAGGCACATTATAATTGACATCCTAAAATGGATATAGAACTTGAATAACACAGTGTCAACAGGGTTTTCCTTGCAACAGTACTCAGCATCCTCAGCCAGGGAAATACTTTACAAAGCAAACATGGTCAATCAAGCCTACCAGCTCCTTGTAACTTCTTAGCCTACAAATTTTAAAATACTTTAGTTTGAAAGATGACATTGTAAAGAGATCATCTGAGAGGAGCTGTTTGAATTGCATGTGAAAACTTCATTTTGAATTTCCCAATTTTTACAACTCTCATTAGAATCATAGAAAAATTTAGCTTGGAAGGGTCCTTACAAGGTCATTTGCTTCAATCCCCAGCTCAGAGCAGAGACAGTGCCAAAAATAGATCAGACTTACTAAGGTAAATCCTCCAGAATATGTTAATAATTTTTGAGGTTATTTTTTCAGACAGAATATGTATTTCAGTACACATAGAGAATAAACAAGAAATTAATTCACATCTATATTTGGTCACATATGGTAAAATTTATTTGACCTGGTTTAGTTTTTACGTATTTGACCATTATACTTAATGATAAATTAGACTGTGTTTAGAAGTGTCTCTTTCTTTGGACTGACTATAAAGGAAGCTTAGTCCAGATGTAGCCATCTCCAGCTGGTCAGATGAACAGCACCTGAAGAACCAAATACAACCATTCAGTTACATCTTCATCAGCTGCATCATCTGTGTACAAAGGGGAAATCTAGATGGCAAAATGACACCGACAGCATTTTGCTATAACATATTTCAAACAACTGATTCCCGAAGGATTTAACATGCCAAATCTCTGAGAATCTTTTAAAAATCAACTTTGCTTATGTGTTTCTTATGCTTTTAAATACACTGTTATGCACTTAAGTACCATGACCTGAATTACTAGTGTTTAATTTCACATTTTTATCAAATAGAAAAAAGGCTGCAAGATACTTCTGGAGCTTCTTATACTTCTCTTTGAGCTCTGTACAGATGGACTTCATGTAGCCGAATAATTGTCCAAGGATACAAAAGTATCAGCCCAATTGAAAAAAAAAAAAAGAAAAAAAATAAAGAGCAGAATGCCCATGTATAGTTTGCTTCTAAGAATACATATCTCTTCCAGAATATCCAGTGGCATAACACGCTGCAACGGCATTAATCTAAAATATGTCAGAATTGAATTCACTGAGCATCTCATGGGTGTGAACTATTTGTAAATTAGCTTGCCAAACAGACTGCAATTAAATCACGTGCATGTTACTCCAGCTCTCAGGAGGAAGGAGGATATCTTATTAAATGTTTTTGCATTTCATATAGCACAGTTGATGAAAAGAGAAAATAGCATTCCTCTCACGAAATGTGTTTTGATGTGTTTAGGAAAAGATAAAGGAACTTCAGAATAGCTGGTATAATGAATTCCATGAGATACACTTTGTTTAACACCACGCATGCTAGATAATTTCAAAAAAGTGTGGGTAACCAGTTTAAGTCATCTAAATGTTGCAGTAGTCAGTGGAGCTAGGCTAAGTGATACATCTGACCTCCTGACTGGTCTTTTTTTTTCATTTTGTTTAGCAAAGTAAAGCTTGGAGACAAAGAGTAATTTTTACTACTTCCCTGGAAATACTTCTGAGGAATCCATTTTCCCATACTCTATTACTTAGATCAAAGACTGAGTTTCATGCAAATCCATTGCATCTCTGAACAGGACGAAGAAGGATTTAGGAGCTTCCATGCAGCATCCACTTTGTAGTCATCTTTTGACTTTGAGCCTATATCCCTCTGCAGATGATAAGCAATCACAGAAAAACAAGAAAACAATGATCCTGACACTTGAAAGAATGCAAATGTGGAATAGATTTGACTATTGGGCACAAAGGAGGAAGGTGTGTTTTGCCATCTTATTTTTTATATACGCTCAGCAGACAGACACTAGTAAATTCACAGTCCCATGAATCTCTGTGTATTTCTCAGTCTGATCAGTCTCTAAGAGCTGTAATTCTGATCAAACTCAGTGCTGAGTGGAACCGATTCACAGTCAATCGGATCTACTATCCATGTGCTTAAGCTCCAATTGTATGAAAGAGAAAGGCTAATGGATGCCTCACTCTTACTACCAGAATAGACTGAAAAAAACTGAATATATTGCCTTGTGCTTCCATTTAAAATCCCTTTTCTATTAGTCTCACAGAACCAGAAAACAACTTTAACAGGTCTGAATCCCTACCTAAATACCATCTAGTATGACCAATTTCATCACATTACAAGCCAGCAAAATAGAAATACGATCTTGACTTATGATTTTTATTTCTTAGAAATTTCCAAGGTAATTATAACACTCATAATTAAAAAATATGAAGTCCTTAGAGCAGATTTGGAAAGTAAACCTCCTCTGCTCTCTTTTTGTGTTTCATTCCAGGTTTTGACAGTGAGAGATAGCAAAGTGCAGTTAACTTCCTCTAGTGTTACTATGATTTAAACATTAAGCACATTTGTCTGAATAAAATAACTGGCAGTGACCGCAAAAGATCTGATTCATTGGTTTATGTAAGATCATCTAAATATATTTGAATTTGAAAGCCAAAAAGATATATTTTGCTCTGCAAAATTATTTTAATGCTCTGTTAAGTTTCTATCTTACATTTTTCTACTACTACTATTGCTAAACAAAGAAAAAAAAACCAAGAGTGTAATCCATGGTCCTCAGTACCACAAGATTTCACTGCATTTTGTGCTATATTAAGAGTTGGACATACGGTCCTACAGGACCTGGATCCCTCTGCCCATGTTGTTCACTGTGACACAGTGGAAAGCATTAAATGCTTACACATTCTTATCACTGATTTAAAAAAGATATAGAGACCTGCAGAGAAAGCTATCACGCAGACGTAGAACACAGAGTGCCACACAACACATAAACTGCAAAATGCCCTAATCGCTAGGGTTTGCAAGGGGGGCAGTATTCCTGTTCACTTATTCTCGCTCAGTCAGAAGTGTCTCAGGGCAGCATGTCCCCTGCACTGCTGGAGGATATGAGTCTTACCCATGCAGGACCCAGGATGCTCATGTGAAGTAATAAGGTCTTCAGTGTCCACCCGAAGGCCTATATCTGCAAGACTGACTACTTCCTGATCCTCACCAAGGTAAAAATCATAATCACTGGAAAGTACTTGGCCTCAGAGGTTTGTTAGTAGGTGCTAGCATTTCTTAGCAAGGGTTTGGTAAGATGCTTTGCACATATTCTTCTCCCCACTCCTCCTAAGAAATTCCATCAAAAAAAATCTGGTATTTTCATATAATAGCGATAACCCATCTTGGAGCTTTTGGTTGTTCAGGGGAAAAGGAGATTATGGGAAGGGGTAGGAAAGAGTGTTCTTTTCTCTGTTTGTAAAAAATTGAAGCAGCTTTTTTCTTTTGTTCCCACTGAATTAATTTCATGACTACACCAAACTGAAGTCTTCTGGTATTTAAACTTACATCAGTTGAAGCTGCCAAAATGTGGCATCATTGAGAAAAGGGTCCTAAGGGTACTGTTGAATAACTCACTTTCATGACAGCAAAAACATTTGATTTAGGGAGTACCTATCTCTCCTATAAACTACTGCCAATATTGTTAGCTTTCCAAGTAGCAATTGTGGAAATTACTGTAATCAGAATGCCTTAACATGAAATCTTGGAATGAATGTATGCAAGCATAGTTAGTTGGTGTCACTGAGGACAATCTGTTTGATTAGTCCCAAGTATTTAATGAAAATAATTTCTTTCTGTCCACACATTGCAGTATGTACATACCAATTGTAGGGTCTGTCATGGACTGGTGAACAAAACCAAATTTAATGATAAAAGACAGGGTATTCATTATTGTTCAAAATAGCTGGTCCTCTATCAATGATAGATTATACCCACAGCTCATCTTCAAGGACCTTTGAATCAAAGTTGATGCAGCATAATTTCTAATCCATCTGATCTCTGTGAGCTGCAAATAGTATGAATATAAAATATTATCTCCCTATAACATGTTTTTTTAAAAAATCCAAAGAAGACTTCTTTTGCCATAGAAAATAAAACACTAAGCCATTTTTATTGTTTCCTGCTTCAAAAATAGCAGGTGGCTGGTAGAAAACTACAATGAGTTCTGTTTCTGCTCATCCATCTGCAGCTCACAGTCTATTGTACAGTTCTTATTTATTGGCATTGTATGTCAATGCCAAATATGTTTGCAGGCTATTTAAGCTTTTATTATACTATACTTCTATAGGATTAAAAAACAATATTTGTTTTAACAATGTCTGTGTGATTAGTTGATGTGCCAGCAGTAACACTGAGCAGCTTGACTGTATATCCCTAGGCTGTAACAGATGTTTTTTTCTTCTGGTTTCTTTTAGTGTTTATCTAGCAAAAATTGAATATTACAAATATTGAAGTGTCACTGTTCATGTCTTCATTGTAACAATAAGGGTCTCTCAGCATTTCAACTTCAGACCTTCACTTGCTCTTAAAAAAATGTGGTAAATTTTAAGGTTTTTTTTTTCATTTAAATAATAAATTAAACAGGAAAGTTAAATTACAAAGACGGGCATGTTATTTTAATCTACTGTTAGAACATAATGGAAGGGAAGGGAAGGGAAGNGGAAGGGAAGGGAAGGGAAGGGAAGGGAAGGGAAGGGAAGGGAAGGGAAGGGAAGGGAAGGGAAGGGAAGGGAAGGGAAGGGAAGGGAAGGGAAGGGAAGGGAAGGGAAGGGAAGGGAAGGGAAGGGAAGGGAAGGGAAGGGAAGGGAAGGGAAGGGAAGGGAAGGGAAGGGAAGGGAAGGGAAGGGAAGGGAAGGGAAGGGAAGGGAAGGGAAGGGAAGGGAAGGGAAGGGAAGGGAAGGGAAGGGAAGGGAAGGGAAGGGAAGGGAAGGGAAGGGAAGGGAAGGGAAGGGAAGGGAAGGGAAGGGAAGGGAAGGGAAGATAGAATAGCATATTGTAACAGAATACTTCAGTTGTGAAGGGACCTACAACAGCCATCAACTGCCTGACCACTTCGGGGCTGACCAAGTTAAAACATGTTTTTAAGGGCATTGTCCAAATGCCTCTTAAACACCGACAGGCTTGGGGCATCAACCACTTCTCCGGGAAGCCTGCTCAGTGTTTGACCACCCTCTCCGTAAAGAAATGCTTCCTAATGTCCAGTCTGTACTGTTTCTGTTGTATATATACACACAGTTAGTACTGTAAGGACTTCTAACTGTACACAATATATAAGTAGTGGGTTAAAGCTTTTTGAGAAAGAAAGGTACGGTTTTGTCCCTCCATTTCATTTAAAGAATCAGTGAGGCTCCTATTTCCAACCAAATCAATAGTAAAAGGAAAGTTTCTAAGGAATTTCAAAACTTTGCTTAGTATTGTTCGGGGTACACAAGAGATAAAACTAAAGTTCCATCCCACATAGTTTCTCTCACTCCTGTCTCTCTGCTGAGATTCAGTTCATTTTCTCTAGGTCAGATGTATTAAATAAGTCACAGCCTAAGTCCTTCAAGTCAAAACCGAACACATTCATATACCTGTGAATAAATAGCACACATAAGAGCATGATTATATGCCTTAAGTTTAAAGACATAAACATGTATTTCAGCATCCAAAAGTACTCTGCAAAACAGTAGCAGTTATTATTCAAGGTATTGAATTTAATGAAAGCCAAAAGTCTCAGCATCTCTGAAAATCAGGACACTTATTTAGATCATATGGATATTAGTCAACATATTTAAAAATGGCTGTCTAAATTTAGAAACGGAAGTTTGTATTGAAGCATCAGCCTCTGTGGTTCATTTTTTTTCAGAGGTATTTACCACTTGCAACTGCTAGTAAATTTATTTCTCTGTATCTATAAGCCAAAATTTTTCAGAAATGACTGAATAGTTACAGTGATTTGATTTTGAATGCCCAAATTCTGTGACATGTTCAAGGGCCAGATTTCCCAAGAACAAGACTTCGCCATTTCTAATTAGGCATATATAAGTTGTACTGGACTGGGCATCCACAATTTCCAATCTTTTCTTAAAATCTTGGATCTTTGAAGTAAAGGTTAGGATTTTTAAAATATTTTAACATTACTATTGTGGTGCTTTTCACTACTTTAAATGAACAATGATTTTACATCGCATACACTTATGAATGTGGTTTGGAAACCTAAGACAAGTGTACAGCAGCAGCTGTGACATGAGGGCAGTAAAGTAAAGGGCCAAGAGTGATGGCCCTTCCCAACTCAGTATCATCCCATAGCACCCAACCAGAAAAGCAGAGAAGGGACAGAGATAGTGACCAGGCTCAGCTACAATCCAGGGATGGCCAGACAAACCTGCATCTGTGGGCAGGTCCAAGGTGACATCAGGGAGGTCCAAGGTGGGGATGAGACATGCCCAGGCACAGGCATCATAGAATCATACAATCACATCTTATCCAACCCCCCTGCTAAAGCAGGTTTGCCTAGAGCAGGTTGCACAGGAATATGTCCAGGCAGGTTTTGAATCTGTCCAGAGAAGGAGACTCCACAACCTCTCTGGGCAGCCTGTGCCAGGGCTCTGTTACCCTCATAGTAATGAAGTTACTCCTCATGTTCAGGTGGAACTGCCTGTGTTCTATCACTGCGACATAGCATGGGCAGGGACAGCAAGTGGACCCCAGCTTATGCTGCACCATGCCAGGGCTGGCCTTGAGCACATCCACCAATGCATGGGGAGGGAGGAGATGTTGTGGGACCTGGTGGTGCCGTCAGGGACACAAGAGTAGCTTCATCTGACCCCACTTCAGAAGTGTATGTGTTACATATCTAAAGTGGACATAGCTGCCCCAGATTTTGCATAGTCATTGGATGGAAAAAAACACCCCCATGGGGCAATACTGGTCTGTTTTAGATGCCTGTCTTCAGATGAGTCATGAAGACACTGATTTCTCTACACAGAAAAATGAAGAGTCCTGTGTAAATATAACTTTTAGGTACCTAAATGATGAGATATAATCCCTTTGCCCAATTTGCTTTTAGTGGAAGAAGGGGTTAATCATATCCATGATATTTTATCTTGAAATTTTCTTAATGCCACATGTGACAGCAGCTACACCTTCTCTCAAATCTTCTAAGAAAAAGTTATTTCTCCACCAAAACTGACTTAGATTATCCTTTCAACCATTATGAAGAAGGTGTGCCTAGCCTCCAAATTTAGATTATTAATCCATAAATTTTGTTTTTATCATAACATACGAGAATACAGCAAAATTTTGTGTTATGTGAATGTAGGCAACAATGACAGGCTATAATTCAGATCAAACATACTTACTAAAACCAGTGTGTGAAAAAAAATGTTATGATTCAGCACATACTTGTAACTTGCTTGTTTTTTACAATGTCAGAATTTGAAAAGAAAAGAAGAAAATGCCTGTTTCATTTTGATTGTGTAAACCTTCTCAGATATGAGCTTTGAAACATTCATCCTCATACTAGTATGCATGCTCACTATCTCAGCACCAGAGAAACACCAAGCAAATAAATGCACTTTTTAAAAACAATACTAGCACGCATGGTTAAAACTACCTCCTCCAGCTGCTTTTTTAGTGGCAGAACAGCTATACTGATGGGAGAAAGTGAACACGTGGCTCAAGAAAGAAGAGGCAACTTACTGTAACACTTCTGTAACTCATGATCTGAACAATCAAATTTCCCTTTCAACATCATGTGCAGGGCTGTTTACTAGATGAACTGCTTTCCAAGGTGGCAAACTTGTCCCTGGGAAACTTTAGGGTTACGCCAAAGGTGAATTTGACCTGTGGGACTTTTCCAGCACCTGAGATTAGAGTGATCAGCATTTCTATTATTATATTATTGTGTCAGCACTAGAAGCACTATGGGTAATGTAGTCACAAGGCTGAAACAGACAAGGAAGGAAATTTCACAATTAATGAAGAACTAATTTAATGAAGACTGTGAAAAGAAACAGTGATGCATGTTTGAAGGGCAGGGAGAAGAGACTGCAAAGGGTCATTGCAGTTTTCTACTCTTTGTATTTATCTCCTTGATGACTTATTTAATATATTTATCAACACAGATTATCTACTGAACTGCCTAGAATGACATTTAATAGTAATATTTAATGCAAACTGATATGCATTTCTTCTTTCATGACATCAAGCCTATCTATATAAATATATGTAGTGCAGGTAGTAGTCCAGTCGAATGGCACTGAAATGAGAGGCACACATTTCAAAGGCAACAACCCCCTATCGGTTGGGAAATCAACAATTCTGAATCAAAGGAAGATGGTCACAGCAGCCTGAGCTTAAAGATGTTGAGCATCCATGAAGATAATATAAATAAGTGAGGGTTTAACACCTCTTATGATCACAAAGCTTTTGTTTTCTAGGATATATGAGAAATTCGAATACAAGTGCTGAGATCCATACAAGTACCATAGCCCTTACCCTGAGCAAGCATCACACTTGTAGTAGCAGATCACAGAATCACAGACTGGTAGGTGATGAAAGGGATGTCTAGAGATCATCCATTCCAACTCCCCTGCTAAAGCAGGTGCCCCGAGAGCCGGTTGCACAGCAACACGTCCAGGTGGGTTTTGAATATCTCCAGAGAAAGAGACTCCACAACCTCTCTGGGAAGCCTGTTCCAGTGCTCTGTCACCCTCACAGTAGAGAAGTTCTTCCTCATGTTCGAGTGGAACTGCCTGTGCTCCAGTTTGTGCCCGTTGCCCTTTGTCCTGTCGCTGNCTAAAGCAGGTGCCCCGAGAGCCGGTTGCACAGCAACACGTCCAGGTGGGTTTTGAATATCTCCAGAGA
>VZSC01019284.1:3914-21738 GCA_013398225.1 Steatornis caripensis
GGCGTGGCGCCGTCGGTGGGAACGGCCGTTCCTCCCCCGCCACGGCGCGAAACGTTTCAAGTTGCCTTGCCCTATTTGATTAGAAAACGAGCCAGGTAAGAAACGTGCTGGCCCGAGTGCTCTTGGTGGTAGCGCTGCGGTGCTTCGCGTTGGGATGGCTCGAGGAACAGCGGGGTTCGGCCCGCGGCGTCGGTACTGTGCGGCCAGCGCTGCTGTTACGGAGCCAAGCCGCGGGAGACCCAAGGCCTTGAACTGAAGTGTTTTAAAATGAGTGCGTTTCAAAATGAAATATTGTTGTAAAATATCTGTGAGCTTTGCAAAGTGCAACCGCTTTCTGCCTCTTCTTGCCGTGAGCCCGTCCACACCCTCCACGCTCCGTAAGTGGCTTTATCATCCCTCTGTGCTAACCTGAATTGGTTCCAGGTACCTCAGACGTGCTCCTTAAAAAATCAGCTTGTCTGGCCTCCAGCTGGGAGCTCACTGGAAACGGGCATCTTGAGATACAGGCGCTCGCTTCAGAGCAACGCAGCTGACACTGGATGTCACCATTGCACAGCACAAACCCAGCTGAAGGCGCCCGGGACTTCATTCTCTAGCTGGGTTTTTTATTTTAATCCTGAGAGTTACGATAGCATTCAAGCGTCGCGCTGCTCATTGTATCGAAGCAGGCCAAGGAACCCTCCTGAACCTGACTAAAACCAGTTCTGCGCTGGCGTAGGCGGTGGGCACGCAGAGCCGAGTGCGGAGCGCATTCCCCCGGCAGCCGCGGGACCAGCGCGCGCGCGCTGTGATGGCGTTCGCGGGTGCGTGGCAGAAGTTTTTTGGTTTGCTCCCCGTTAAGCTGCGTGCACGTGCGACTTGTTCACTCATTTTTCTGCCTGGGGTCTCTGGCCACGTGCTTTCTGATACAATACAGGACTGGGACGGAGGTTGCTAGTAAACACCAACTGAAATCTTCAGTGAAAACAACGTGTGAATATATCTCTTTTCCCATCTATTAAACAGAAAAATACACATCAAGCGTCTGCGTTGTTTTTTAAAGTGGTCTTTAACGTTTGGTGCCTCGAGCTCGCAGTGCCTGCTTGGCTCCAGCGTGTGCCTGAGGCTGAAATGGAATTAAACGGGCTGGGATAATGGAATTGTTCGCCATCCTTGCGTAATGAAACGAGCCCCTCTCTTCTCGCGCTTGTACAGGACAGAGAAACGCACGTATCGTGATGACCACGCTGCTCCTCACTGAGCAAGTAACACGAGAAGACCGCGGCTCCGAGGGAAACTACGTCCTTTATGGATCCTCTCGTTCCCAAGTCACCGAGGAAGCTGAATACGTGAAAAAGGTATTCCTGAAGCTGTCGCTGTTCTGTTCCTTCTTTTTGCTTTCAGAGGCAACACGGCGAGCAAAACTGACGACCACTGAAGGAGAACTCTGGCCTGCACGGCAGTCCGCTCTTGGAAAACCTTTTGGTTTACGCATCGATTCTAGGAACGCTATTTACACCACAGCCGTGGCTCAGTTACAGCGCACGCTGTCTTAGGCTGGGTTAAACCACTTTAAAACCGATGCGGTGAGGTTTTCCCACCCCTCGTTTAGGACTGTCGCGGGAGGCGCTGAAGCGCGTCTCCTCGCCCACGGTCACGGCTCTTCGGCGGCGGATTTTTTTTTGCTGGGAGACGCGAGGAGAAGGAAGCTGAAGGAGCCGGAGCGTGGCCAGCAGCACTCGGGAACGTCTGTGAGCTGCAGCGGAGACAAGCGTGTCCACAGCGAGAAGGCCTCAGCTTCGCGGCTGAAGTTGAAAGGGTGTCTGGTGGCGTGGCTCGTAAGCAGCTTGATGTTGGGCTCGTGATTGTCCTGGGTTCCATCAAAAGCTCATCAAAAACTGGCTGGCCTGCGGGAAAAGATGGGAAGATGGAAAAGAGCATGCATGAGCGTGTGGTTGGAGCTTCTTTGTTTGCTTTGCATAGCAAGGCAGCGAGTAAGCAGCTAGAAAGTGTAGGATGGATGCACTGTACTTTAAAAACACTAAGAATAATGTGAGATGTGATGCATAAAAAAAAAAATACATGCACGCGTCAGGCAGCTGTTCAACCTGGCAGGCAGTTTGAACGCCGTGCCGGTGGCACGTCCTAGCATACCTGCCGTTTGCTGTCCAGCATGAATAGCGAGCGGAGTTGTACGGCTGGGCTTGGTCCGTGGAGGAGGTGAGGAAGCTCTGGAGCGGTGAGCAGCCTTATCTGACACGGAAATACTGGCCTGGGGTACCTGGAGAGGACCGGTGTCTCGGGAGGTGGAGGATGGCCCGTGGGACGGGCGGATCCTGGAGGTGTCAGTCAGCAAAGCCGAGAGCACAGCGTACGGTAGTTTCGAGATGTGTGAAATAGTCTTGAGTCGCTCCTTTCCCGAATGCCAGAAGAAATGCAGGAAGAATGGAGATCAGTGAATGCATTTCATCAGCTCTCGTGTGTCGTGACACAAGAGAAGGCCTCAGACTTCTAAGTTGAATAAGATTTCTTCGTTCTCTTCATAATTACCTTCAGGAAGCTGCGGACGAAATGCCGTGACTTTGAATCTGAAAATTTTGTGCTGAATTCTCAAGCGTCTCGTAATACAAAATCATTTACATGAAGCAATTACTGAGGGGGGGAAAAAAAAAAATATATTCTGTGGCGGTGACGCCACCTCCCAAAGGGCATCTGAAGCAGTGCCCTGCTTGATGCTGACACCCCCAACATGGGCACGACGTGCCATGGTTTTTTTTTCCCCCACCGTAAGAGATCTCGGGAGCGATGAGACTCAGCCCAGCGGCTGCGACGATACCTCAGTGCTGTGCTGTAAGCAGCAGAGCACGGCGATGATAATATGCATAGGCAATTTCTCTGCATCCCAGCCGAGGCCAGGAACGAGGGAGAGGAAGGATCAGTGGGCTGAAACGCGGCTAATTGTGGAAGAATCAATGACAAAAAGTTCTTTTTAAAAAACGCTTACTCCTTTCTCCGCTCAGCTGAGGAATGAGGTTGAAGAAAAGCTTCTGTAGTGAAAAGAAAGTGATTTACGGTTTAAACCCTTCAGAGAGTACAGACTGCCCTTTGTTTGTAGTAGTTTATTTTTAACGAATGAACTTGGCGTAACGTAAGAAAGGCCGTATAAATGCCGGTGCGTTCCGGCATGAATGTGACCAGCTGCAGGTCGTGTTCCTTGCGCGTACCGGCTCTCAAAGCAGGCAGGCGGCAAGCGCCGAGCGCACATTTGTGAACGCCTTGTGGGGTGGGGGGAGAAGTGGTTCGAGCAACTCAAAACCACTCTAAACAAGCGCTTTTGAGCGAGGAGGCGAGCCCTGGGAAGGACATTTGGAAATGTTGCGTCCAAACAATTAAAATATGCCGGAGTAAGGGGCAGTTCTAACGGGAAGCGTCGGACAACGTCTACTCACGTGCATTTACGCAGCCTCGCCTACAACGCAGCGTGTGCTGCGACGTCGTAAAAGCCAATTAATTAATCTTACACCGGTGGAATAGCGCTGCAGAGTGGGAGAGCGCTGCTTCTCAGGATCGACATACAAATGCCTTCCAGTGTGAAGCCCTGGAGAGCTCAACAAGCAGAACATTCTCATTTCAGTTAATTCACAGGGGCTCCGCTGCCCCGCGAGCAGCGCGGTGCCGGCTCTCCGGAGAGCAACCTGTCGTCTGCCCTGCGCGAGCCCGAGAGGCGTGCTTCTAAGAAGCCCGATCTTCTACAGTTGGATTGATTGATGACGTTGTTCTTCTGGGGTTTTTTAAAAAATAATTTCCACGTGCATTTCCTTTAGCAGCTTCCTCAAGTCCCGGGCAATAAAACGGAGCCGAAGAGCAGCGGCTGGAGCTGGAGCTGCAGTCCCGTTGCGACGACGATGAAGGAAACAGAAGAGCAGCTGCTGGTGGTGAGCAGGGAAAACCAAGTGCTGAAGATCAAGGTGCGTTTGGGGATTATTTTTTAAGGTCTCAGATGAATGCGTGTGCCTCGCAGGGCAGCTAGAGTTGGGTCGCAGCTGCTGCAGCCCGGTGCCCGCTCAGCGATCCCGTGCCGGAGCCTTTCCGTCGGGGAAGGGGCAGACTCTGCTTTGCTCTCCCGGCTGCTGCAAACTCGTGCATTCCAGCAGGCGACAAAATTCATGTCAAAATCTGCTCCTGGGGCACGTCCTATCTGTGGCTAGTGAGACAGCACAGCCAGCTCTCGGTGGGTGACAGCAGATGTGTGGACAAGCGGCTGGAAGAGCGTCTATGCTTTTAAGCCCTCATCCTGTGTTTGTCATGGGGGGAATGGCTCAGTACTGAATAAATCTGTGTTTATTTGGAAACTGAGATGCCTGCCAGGTACTGCCCATAGGTGTTTCGGATTCTTTTGTCTTTTTTTTTTTTGGGGGGGGGGGGGNGCGTCTATGCTTTTAAGCCCTCATCCTGTGTTTGTCATGGGGGGAATGGCTCAGTACTGAATAAATCTGTGTTTATTTGGAAACTGAGATGCCTGCCAGGTACTGCCCATAGGTGTTTCGGATTCTTTTGTCTTTTTTTTTTTGGGGGGGGAGGGAGGACAAGGATGAATACTGAAATTTGATGTTGTATAGAGGGCTTATTTTTCTGCATGCCATTATAATGTCGCTTTTTTTAAAGCACAATATCTACGTATCACACAATTCCTCTTTCTAGCTGGAAGCCACGAGAGAAGCGGGTGTACAGGCTCTCAGATCCGCCTCCCAGAAACTGTATGAGAGTTACCAGACGCGGTCAGAAGAGCTGAAACAAAGCCATGAGAACGAGAAGAAGCAAATACAGGTACAAATCTCCCCCACGTGTGGGCATGACCGTCCTGTTCAGTATCCAAATATTTACGTGGGCTCTGGCTCTCTGTGCTGCAAACTTTGACTGAGGAGCTACTGGGTCTCGTCCGCTAGTGGAGCGGGGAAGTTAAATGGGCAAATTAAAGAGAACAAAGGTTTTGGTTTTATTCCGAATTCTTGAGATTGGGTTGGCAGAATTGGCTCAGAATTCCTCGAGGCACTGTGGCAGCCCCGTCTCTACCCGTGCCCTGCGTTCACCGGCTCCCAGCACACCTGCGTTAATGCCCTTCTTGGTCCCAGGCCTACAATCTGCAACAAGAAGAGAAGCTCCAGGAAAGCTCGGAAAACGCCAGCCGCCTTGCTGAAGGCGTCAGGGAAAAATGTACCCGCGTCGCAGAGATGGAGAAGCGCGTGCAAAGGATGGAGGAGGTATGTCCACCCGCTCCTCGTGTCCGGCCGTCCCAGCACCGGGAGTCGGCGCAGGCGAGGAACCTGCCCTGGGAGTGCCGGCACTTGGAAAGAGGAGTTAATTGCTTTCAGGGTTTGGGGCGCGTTAGCTGTTGGAATTGAGACTAAAAAGCCTTCTGCCATGTTAGACCAAACCGAGAGCCTTTAGCTGGAAGTGAAACGTGCCATTTAAGCTCTTTCAGAAGTTGCTTAAAAACCATAGAGCACCAGGGGGAAGTCTTAATTTGTAGCCGTTAATGATTTCTACTCCTGAATTAGTTGCTCTTTCGCCTTCCCCCGTTGGCGTAGTTCTAGCATTTGAAATGACAGTGTCGTCATCCTAGCGCTAAAAACTGCCCCTTCTGAACTCTCAAGAAAACGCCACCGTAAGTACCCGAAATCCCGCGCAGGCAAGTGACTGCTGTAGCAACCCGGCGACTGCGTGCACCGAAACTTGCGGAAAACTTATTCTCCTTTATTGTCAGCTTCCTTTGGTGGTGTTTCGTCGAAAGAAGCGATGGCACCACGCATCGTTTTTTGGATGTACGCACTCAGCGGTGGGAATTACTCCTACAGAAGTGCCGTCGTAAAACTAAGTTTTTCCTGTGCTGGCATTACTGTAAACACGGGTCAGCGAGTGTATTGCCACCCCACCACATGCAGGTGATCCTTCTCATACAAAGAGTTTTGTCATCAGTTTTGTTCAGGTTTTTTTCCCCTGCGGACAAGGTTTTGAGAGGTGGACGTGGCAGGAACGCAGTTATCGCCTGGCCGCGGAGCACGGACTCTCAAAGCCCTAAGGCTTTTGCTCATTAAGGAAAGGAGAGAACTGCTGGGTTAAGAGTTTGGACTTTTCTCGTGGTAAACGAGTACTGTCATCCATTCCACTCGGAGAGGTCAGACTGGTTTGTGTCTATAGCTGATGTTGTAGGCTGACGTAGGTGGGGTGTCGGTGAATTGTGCCCGTTTTCAGACGCTGAGTGGAGCCGTTGAACGTACAACCAAACGTCTGCCGCTAATCGAATGGCAGGAAGGTTTTACGTAACTTGAATTGTTTCCTTAGGAGAAGAGAATTCTGATAGAGAAGAAAACGTCACTTGAAAAGATGCTTCAGCAGATGATGTCAAGGAATGAAGACGGCAAACGGTGACTAAATGCATGCGATAAAGCTTTTTTCTTTCTTTCTGGGGGATCAGTTCCTGTAGCATACCAGACCATCACTTGCTCAAGTCCCTTCGGGTAGTAAAATTACTCATGATGAAAACAACTGGTTCAAAACCTGACTGACCGTGATTGCTTGAAGAAGCCAAGACAGATGTTGATGCCCTACAGCCCTTAGAAGTTGATCCCCCTTGAATTCCTAGTACTTTTCCTTCCACCCTGCGTGCACAGATTGCTTGCCTTTCCTGATTCTCGCGTGGAGTCGATGCTGCTTTGGTGACATTGTGCATGCAGTAGGTTATGCAAAAGCCTTCGTTATTTTTTAATTTACTTATCAACAGCTAGTCAGGGCGGTCCTACCAGGCAAAATGTGTCTCAAACTACGGTTTTATTTGTTCTGCCCAATAAAAAAGCCTTTATCTGTGTAGTTCTGTATGGATTACAGCCATGTATCCTCAGGAACATCCTTGCTAGCAACAGCTGAGCTGACCCCGCGGTGGGAGAGCGGCAGGGTGCATAGCGATCCCTGGGACTGAGGCCGCGGTGCTCTGCTCTCGCCCGCAGGTGCCTGGATCTCCAGAGGCAGATTTCCACCCTGCAGGAGCAGATCGGCCACCTGCAGCGCGTGATCCGGGCGCAGCACCACAGCCTGCGCGCCGTCATACAGGAGGTCAGGCTGGTGCGGCCGTCCCGCCGGGCTTCAGCGGCCAGGGAGAAAAAATGGGAGACACGGGGATGTGGGCTCTTGCCTTAAGTGTACGTGCTGGGGATGAGCAGCTTGCTCATCACGCTGCGGCCGGTTTTGTGCACCCCGCCTTCAGCCATCCAGATGCCCTTCAACATTAAGATGGAAATGGCATCCCTAAAAATGGGATTATTGTGGTGGAGTCAGCGATTTCAGGCAGACCCCCCGGGTTCCCCTAGAGCATTCCCAGGGGGACCTGGCTCCCCACTCCGTGCCGTGCTCCCGCTGGCCACCTGCCTGACCCAGGTGTGCTCCGCCGGAGGCGCTTGCCCTGCAGCTGGTTTCACGTGAAGTCGGTGAAGCTGGTCCCACGAGCAAAGCCGACATCCTAGAAAGGCTGCAGCGCAACTCAAAGCAATCAGCCTGCTTCCCAAAGTCACGACGTACCGGGAGCTGTTTTACTTACCGGCTGCTTTTGTACGCCCCTCGCCTCACACAATGCGTGCTTGCCTTTTCCCATCCAGCCAAGGCAAGGCCCCGCACTAATTGCCGTTCGTGATCGTGTTTCTGTACGTACGCCGACAAGAGGTAGACTTGTTCTCCTAATGAAAACGCAACAGAGTGTGTTGAGAAATTGTTTTATAAATTGGTCAATCAATTAGTTTGAGGTTTTCTATGGGAAAAGACCAGGGACTTGAGAGGTCTGCGATTCGCCTGGTATGGTGAGATGTTTAACTCTGATGTTTTCTCTGACACAGCGACGTTTTTGATGTATTAAGGTTTCAAATCTCTTACAAACTTTATTTCCTAACCCTCAGGCAGAAGAGCTGAACAACGAACTCAGAAGCCAAGATAAAAAAATAGAAAGCCTGACAGAGAAGCTGACTGCGTTGGAAGCGCAGGTAAGGTCGGAATGTAAAAAGATTTATTGAAGGGAGAGAGCCACCATAGTTTTCTACAACCGGGGGGCTCCGCAGTGCTGGACTTGTGTCAGTACCACACTGCCGGGGTGGGATTTCTGCACTACATCTTTAAAAAAAAAGAAAAAAAAGACCAAAAAACCCAAACTAAACAACACAAAAAAATCCCCCCCAAACCTTTCTGGAGGAGCAGCAGATCCCGGCGGGCATCCAGGCTCATCTCTTGTCTGCTCTGTTACGGCAAGAGGGTTTGTTGTGTTTTCGTTTGGTTTTTTTCCTTGCAGAATAAAGAACTGAAAGACAAAGTGGATTTCTGGTCTGGGCAGCCCAAGACTAAAGTTTCAAGAGCTGTCTGGACAGAGTAAGTACCTCGGGAGGTACGGCAGGGCACGGCAACGGCTCAGCCCACCCTTCTCACCGCCGTCCCCGCAGGCGTTTGAGCGCGCAGAGTCAGGCCTCGCTGCGAGCGACCAGACTTCACCTGCAGCACTTACCCTGCAAAGGAGAGGAAAAACAGGAGCTCTGCTCCGAACTTAGCAGCTGATGGCGTGACGGTGGTACCCGGAGGCCTGACTCCCCCACAGCTGTCCGGCTCAGGTGGGGCGCGCTCAGCGTACCGACCATCGGCAGAAGCTTGTGCCTCCGCTCAAGAGTAAACGGGAGCCTTTCCTGGGGGACACAGTCCTGTGCTGTAGTACATGTGGATGCAAATTTCTGCTCTCAGTTAGCAGAACAGGCATGTGAAGGCAGCTTCTGCGCAGCCAGGGCCCTAGTTACAAGCCTCTGACTTATTTCAAGTACAGTGCGGTGGGTTGGGCAGGTGAGGGTGCCTGAGCGATCTCTACCTTCTTGTGCTTCCCTCCGCAGCGCCCCACGAGATTTCGGAGCTTTTGGAGCATCCCCGTACCTGATGCTCAGCAGGCTAAGGAAGCAAGAGAGCTAAAGGCACGCCTGGATGTTCGTCTCCTACCTTTCTCAGAAGGACTTGTTGCAACCTGTAGCTCCGACGGCCTCTTTGTTACTGCAAAGCACCTTCAGCACGCGCTGCCTCGCTGGGACTCGTGGTGCAGAAGCCCTGCTGTGCTTGAGAGAATAAACCTGGAAACAAGGTGAGAGGCGGTGAGCTCAAGAATGCCCGCGTGGCCCAAAGGCAGCCCCAGCCATACGTGGGGGACGCTGCGCCGCCGGACTAGCTCTGCGCCCGCCCTGATGTGGGCAGCGCACAAAGGGGCTCCTGCCTCCACAGACTGCAGCAGAGACTCAGTTTACCTGCTACTCCCATTTAGGCAAGGTAATAAAATAAACCTTCGGCTACCTGGTACGTTGTTACAGTCGCCGCTTTCCTGCCCGCTGTTGCGGCGCAGAGGGGAGGTGGAGCAGCAGCCCTGCCCTTTCAGGGGCTCAGCTCTCCTCCGGCGTTCGACGCCGCGGGCACAGCATGTTTTAGGCATAGCAGTACCGCAGTGTCCTCGGGCAAGGAGTGAGCGGATCCTGTGCTGGGTTAACCCAGCTCTTGCTTTCCTGAAAACTTTCCAGGGCAAGTGTTACGCTTTCTGTCCATATCAGCGGGAGCGTAACGTTCCTCCCTAAGCCTTTCCTTCGGCTGAAATCCCTTTTAAAGAAGAAAGCATTTGCTGCAGGGGGGAAGAGCTGGGGTTTTTTTTTTTCTCCTCCCTAAAGCAGGAGAGGTGCTGCGGTGGTCAGCCATCCCCTGTTTGAGGGACATGGCACGCCTCGGGAGCTGAACGGTGTCCCCAGGCAAGTGACGGCAGCTTTGCACGCTCACGTTTACCTCTGCGCTGTGGGACAGAGGGAACCCAAGAACAGCCGTGTCCCTGCTCTGTCTCCTAAGCCTTGATATGCAGACAGAGCAGCGTTTCGGGGAGGGGAAAACAAAAAAAGCAAGCTGATCCTTAAATAAGGCTTAAAGGTAGGAAGTTTCAGTTTGTTCCTTTTCTTATCTAACTTTTAGCTCCATTATTCATGCACGGTGTCACTCCAGGATTAACTCGGTTGAGGTGCAAATAAAAGCTTGGCACGCGCTTACCACCGGGGTGAGGCGGGGCATGTGTGCCGGCAGGCGGGAGCGGGCAGCGCCGTACGCAGCCCGCCGCGTTGTACTTGCTTGGTCACTGTTTCGGAGGGTAGGCTCGGTGAATTGCNTTTTATTCTGAAAATAACAGTGCAGAAACTGAGTCACGGGATACATTCCTCAGCTGTATTACACAAACCCAGACACCAGTGAATCAGTTGACAGTATGGTTTGAAGCCGCGGGTACTTTGGTACAACAGAGTGACATTAACATCGGTAAGCAAGCGCCACGGTCTGATCGAGGGGCGTCTATAATAAAAAGTACTATTTGTGTTCAAGATAGTTTCAATCACACGCGCAGCACTAGGCATAGCACAGATCTGTTGAAGACAAACATAAAACATGCTTACAGTCGCATAACAGAAGGAAACACTTAAAAAGGATTCATTGATACAGGATGCTTAGTGTTTATCCGGACAGTGAAAGATACCTTAACAAAACCAAAGAAGAACCATTTAACTTCCATAAGCTAAGCTACAACAGGCTGCTTCTACTATACACTTTGTCCATTGAGCCCTATTGCACGACGAGGATGGACAACTTTAGGGTCGACTGTCTATCTTTTAACCAGGTAACCGTACGGAACAAAAGCACATAGCAAAGAATCATTCCCTGTGTTGCCTTTAACGAGTTTAGATAGAAACAATAATAATAAATTAGAAACAGATCTGCCCAGCATCTAAGAGATTAGTCCCAAGTCAACAGCGTCCTCTGGAGAAAAAGCAGCCGCAAAACTTACCCTGTACGGGCACGTGGGGCTTGGGGAGGAGGGAATTTATGTTTAAAGTAGATGAATTATTAAGACAGGAAAGAAGCTGTGAAAATTTGGCTTTCTCTGGAAAGGTGCCTCAAGCCAGGTCTCCTAGCTGTCAGGTACAAAACCATTCACTTCTACAGCTTCACATCAGTTACACCACTTTTCCCTCTCCTTTCCTTTGCTCCTAAGATNCACCATTACCCTGCCAAGGGAAGGCAAGGAGCTGCTGGTCCGTCCTTCTCTCTTGGGAGAAGCTGGGCTCAACTTGACGCCAGGGTGCCAAGGCGGAGCTGCCACGGGGCAGGCTGGGTGCTGACCCACGACGAGGTTTGCAAACGCAGCCCAAGCAACCCTTAGCAAGCCTGAAAAGCCCTGCCTCTCTTTCCCTGCGAGTACTGTCATCCATTCCACTCGGAGAGGTCAGACTGGTTTGTGTCTATAGCTGATGTTGTAGGCTNGCACGACGAGGATGGACAACTTTAGGGTCGACTGTCTATCTTTTAACCAGGTAACCGTACGGAACAAAAGCACATAGCAAAGAATCATTCCCTGTGTTGCCTTTAACGAGTTTAGATAGAAACAATAATAATAAATTAGAAACAGATCTGCCCAGCATCTAAGAGATTAGTCCCAAGTCAACAGCGTCCTCTGGAGAAAAAGCAGCCGCAAAACTTACCCTGTACGGGCACGTGGGGCTTGGGGAGGAGGGAATTTATGTTTAAAGTAGACGAATTATTAAGACAGGAAAGAAGCTGTGAAAATTTGGCTTTCTCTGGAAAGGTGCCTCAAGCCAGGTCTCCTAGCTGTCAGGTACAAAACCATTCACTTCTACAGCTTCACATCAGTTACACCACTTTTCCCTCTCCTTTCCTTTGCTCCTAAGATCAGAGCATGGTCTGAAACTCCTACAGTGTTCACACCTGTATAAAAATAGCAGCCACTTGAGGTTATTTTTATGCTTGCCGCTTTTCTTCAGTCGTAGCGCCAAGAATACAAATGTGGAAGTAATAGCTCCAGATTGCTTTTTTTTTTTTTTTTAAAAAGTTTAGGCTGAAACTGTATTTATAGCCATGGACTGAAACAGTTCTAGCAGATAAAACCTCTTCCCTTGAAACAGTCTCAAAGAGTCGCTATGGAGTGGGTATCAAAATCTCATACAACTTCTAAGAAAGTTTCCTACACGATCCACTCCTCTAGAATGTAAACGTACTGTATGCATGCATGATTACCCTTTACCCACTCCGAATGTTAAATCAGATGTAGCCTTCAGAAAACAGTTAAGGCAATTGGTTTTTATAAAGTTACCGAGACAGCAAGGACATGGCAGCTGCTCTCCCATGTCCTTGGCTACATCATACCCCTGCCGGTCTCAGCCATGCGAGCACTCAGAAAATCACCTGGTCTTGCCTTACATTTCCCCTTTAAAGAAAAAAACACAACACGTTTCAGGCACCCAAACACCGCCCCCCCTTTTTTTTTGTACGAGAAACAAATGCCTTTCCTCTTGCAAATGTCTGTAAAAAGCCACTGAAGGCAAAGGCTACAGAAAAGACAAGACTTACTTACTCAAGCCCCTGTTACTGGTTTTCTTTAGTGCCCCTACCTCACCTAGGGGCAAGCGGGTGCTGAGCGGGACGCCAGGCTCAGGACTCGGCTGGGGCTCCGAGCTGGCTCTGCCGCAGCACCCTGGGTGGAAGAGGAGATGGTGAAGTGCGGAAACCGCATCAGCCAGGGTTTGTGCAACGACCATGTGCTGCTCTGCAAGGGCAGCCCGGAGCGGCACGCCTCTACCAAACGCTTTTGTTTGGAAGTGAGTCATTAGAACAAGTTAAAAAAAACCCCAACACATTACAAGCTGATCACAGATAAAAATATTTCATAAAATGGAAGCAGAAGCTTAAACGACTGTGAAGCCTAAAATACATGATGTGCCACACGCTACCTCCTGGCCCCCAGCTGTTCCTAACCCTCCTGTGGCTCTGATCGGGCACACGTCAGCAACAACCCCGTAAGGACTGCTGGAGAGCATCATCTGCTTAAGCATCTAAAAGCTGTGCACTGGAGAATAGTCGTTAATACTCTCCTGGCCTTTTTCAGTTGATGGAATAATTTTCTTCACAGCTAGACAATATTTAAAATAAAATAGTTTTAAAGACCTCATTCACATGTGTATGTTCATGCAGTAGGTACTTCTGTGCAGGGTTTTGGTTTTTTCATCTGACACCGTTTTAGCTCCAGCTGGTTTGCGCTGACAACAGCTCCTTACTTCACAGAGACACTCCAGACCCAGCTGAGCCACGCACACACTTAGACGTAAGCTTAAGGAACGACACAGGCTTAAGTAACTTCTGGAACCGGGCTCTCTGGTAAACACTGTAAACACTTAAGGGCCTTTCTCGTCTCTAAAGCACGGTGCCTTTAGTACCACCTCTACCCTGCAATTCCCAGGCAGCCGTAGGTACTCCGACCCACCCCCCGCCTGTGTCCGCAGGTAACTTGTTTTATTCCTGAGGATGCAAACCAGCACAGGACCCTACCCTGGCACTGGCTAGCATCTCCCCTTGCCTACCTGGCAGCAAGGCTGGCCGAGGCACCACAGTAGCGTAACGTGAACACGGGCAGTGTCAATTCACTGCTGGAGCGATCTCTACAGCAGAAAATGTACTTTCAATGTACGCATTAAAAAAACCACAATCCCATCTGACAACAGCACATTTCATTTCTTGCATGCCTAAAAAAGGTCTTGGCACTACTACTGCAAGGCGAGGGGCTCAGGAAGGTGAGGGCAAGGTCAGCAAAGGACGCATGAACGCCAGCGTAAAAGAGCAGCAACAGCAGCTTAAAGGCGTTCCCTGCTAACTCTAAGTTTCCTCGCTCCTCGGAGTAGCTCCCCAGGCCCCAATTCACTAAACGTGGCAGTTCATAAACGGAGCAGCAAACTACACCTCAGCACCGCACTTTGGCAATGCAAGGGATGAGGGACACGCTGCTTTGACACCAAGGCAGACGGAGAGAAAGGCTGGAGCTGCGACCAGGGGGTCACCGTAGCGCCTACACGCTGGCACTACAGTCAGCGCTCCGGTACGACGCTGGCCTAGTGTATTCATGTGTTTTGATAGAGTGCTGCGACGGCTTAAGTAATGCCACGTTTTTATATTCGCGCTTAAAACCGGGAAGACAAAAATACCTGTGGATCAGGAAGAAGAACGGAGTACGGTCAGCTCCAAGGACAAGACAAGAGGTATAACACCGTTACGCTGTAGACGTGGCGTTAACTGGGACATGCCAAGAGGATCAAGTGAACAGATTCAACAAGAAGTCAGGTAACTTTAACTGTCTTGGTAAGTATCACAGCCTGAGGCGGCTGCTGGAGACGAGGAAGGCAGAACTATGCAGAGAGAAAAGGAAACAAAAATTAATCCCAGCGTAAGATCCCGCCAGTCGCACCTCTGAAGGACAGGTATTACCGACACCTTTGCCAGCGCACAGCACCGCTCAGGTCAGAAATCACTGCACGCGCTGCAGCAAGGGCACTCTACTGCAGGGATACTGGAAAGCTGAAATAAAGTATTCCTAAAAGGACACACAAAGAGACCTTGAGAAACCAGTGGTTGGACTGAAATTCAAGACAGAAGCCCACAGGGCTAGGATACCTGCACTGACATATAATTTTTAGTATCACCCTGGATGAAGTATCCCAGGACCTTCTCTCCCTCTCCAGCCCTGATGCAGGATATCTAGCAGGCTTGCAAACAAGCTGTATTTGTGCTCAAAAGCAAACCCTTAACTGCCGATTCAAAGACGTGTAACCAAATTTTGCAGCAGCAGAACCTGAATTTAAGTCCTGCTGGGATGGGGTGAGGCTATATCCTACCAGAGATGTTAAGTGAAAGCAAATCCATTTCCCAGGCTGGTGTCCTGGAAGAATTTATAGGACTGAACATGTCAAAGTGAAACGCTTCGAGCAACAGGAGTGAGAAAAGGATGAAAACGGTGGGATACGTGGCTCCAGCGTGGGATACATTCAGGAGTTCACAGTGCGCTCAGAAGAGCTTGAACTAGTAAAGTGCTGTGCCATGATGCCGCGCCTCCCTGGTGTCACAGCGGCCTGTACGCGGGACGGCACTACCCACCGCACGGATGACTCTGCTGTGCCACGTCACACGGCACTGCCGGCCCGCCAGCTCTTTTCCAGCAGGTCGCAAGCAGCTAGCAGGGGCTCCCCGTGCATCCAGCTCACCGTGCTGCAGCTGGGAAAACTACCTAAGGGGATCCATTATGGAGCTACAGGAAAGCCCTTCAGGCAGAAAGTGAGTACTGGATAGAACTGAGAGAGGGTGTTCCCACACGTGGGATAGAAAAGTTCCTTTCCGTACAGAGCCATCTCTGTAAGCCTGTGAGCAGCCCCCTTGTAGTGTTCTTTCTTTGCTGCAGTTACCATCATTTCCTGGGTATTACACAGAACTTGGGAACCTTAACACCGCTATCGCTTTCAGTTCCTACCACAGCAGCAAGGAGTGGCCCTGAATCACCTGGGCAGGGCTGCAGTTGCTCAGCGGGGTTTCGCAAGAGCCGTGACGCTGTGCAGGAAGACAAACAGACGTCGCCCGGTGGACATCTAAGAACGTGAATCTGCTGGTGGGCACGTGAAGCCTAAGAGGAATAGTTACGAAGAAAAAATGGAGCAAGAGTCAAATGATGATGGAGAGGGGGCAGAAGGTGATTTTCAGTAAGAGTTTGTTACCTAGTTTTTTGCAAAGAGAGTTAACCTGATAAACAACAAAGCTGTTAGTAGCCATTTAGAATCGCTTACCATGTCCCTCTTTTCTTAATCACTGAGAGCTACTATACCACCTACCAGGAAAGGAAACCTGTTTAAACTTCTCTTCCTTCCCTCCAAGCAAAGTTTTGATGGCAAAATCCTTTTGGGTTAACAGTTTCACAGGCATTCACAGATTTCTTCTATTTTTTATCAAAACCCCACAGACTAATAGTTTCTTGTACTAGCAAGAATATAAATACAAACCAAGCAATGGAATTTTTCCCAGTGTCATTTCCCTTTCATTCCGAAACAGACCGCTCGAGCAACACAGGGCTGCGAGGGCTGGCCACGCGCTCGCTCCGTCGGCGCTGCAGAGTTTCAGAGACCGCATCCTTACGGAACGGGGCTCCCTGGTAACGGACCGCCAGCTCTGACAATTCACCGTCACTGAAGTTCAGTGGCAAGGTTAGGAGATGCCTTCCTCCAGATGAAACTGCTCTGGGTATCGCTGCTGTATTTGTTTTTTCTTTTTTTAAATTATTATTATTATTCTAAGAGTGCTAGTTTCAGCAGGTGGGGAGATAAACGGAAGCAACCGAGCTTCATCAAGGTGCTTTGAAACAGAGCCAGGTTTAGGATTTTACACACCTTTGTATGAATCATCCGTCTGCTACTGAAGTCACTTTCAGCTGCGTAACAGCTTTTAGACAAGCTGTACTTCAGCTGCTCCAGGAAACACGCTCTGGTTGACTGTCGGTGTTTTACCGTTCTTAGCAAGTTCTTTCACTCCCATTCAACAGACAAAAATCTGATGCCACAAAATGAGAGGTTTCTTTGAAGGTGAGACAGGGAGCTCCTCAGATAATAATTTTCAGGAATTTGAGACATACCACAATTTTTTTTTTTAAATTCCGTGTATGTTTTGTGCTCCATATTAAAAAGCCATACAACTAAAGTTCAAAGAAAACCCTGAACTTCCAGTCTACGTATCCCAGGTAACTGAGGGACCTATCTGAGTATCCGCCTGCTTGTCATCAGTCTACTTACACCTTCTGCCTGGGATATCACCTGTTGGCTACCACAGCAGCCTTTCCACCTCTTAGAGGCATGAGGGCTGTTTATAGCCTACGAAAGGACATACATTGTACCTGGCTGTATAGCCTTTAGGTATAGCCTATCACTTACATAATCTTCACAGCCTGCAAGTCACATTCCTGGCACGGTAACTGCAGCTATTTGGTTACTCACCCAATGGGTCTGCTCCTACGGATGTACCATCTGCCCTGTTAACATGCCAAATCATCAAGCAAACACCGTTTTAGGAGCTGGGCAGAAAAACGTGTTATTTTTTCAGCAGTGAATCTGGTAAATTCTCAATTTCTGGGAAGCACTGAAACATTTTATGAGCTTGCTATTCACAAAGTTTGCAATTTTGAATCAATCAAAGATGAAAACATTTAAATATATGAAAGTCTGCAATCCTGCCAACCCAACTAATTAAGCTCGACTTGTAAAGAGATCTGTTTCTCCCCCCAATCTGCATCAACCCAAGTGATTTTCAAGTAGCTTAGAGTGCAATAAATACAAATAGACCTTGAACTACCAAGTGTATAAAACCAGGATGGTCCTTCTACAAAAAAGGGACAGGGTAGACTAATAAATACGCTGTAACTTGGTTTAGAAAACTATCTACGCTTATAAATATAGTATTTTTCTTTATGTTTTCCTGGATTTGTCTTTGTTTGTGACAAGCAACTTGCTGTTTTGCTAGAACTTGCTTTCACCCGTGGAAGAGGTCTTCTGCATTGCACCCTTCCCCTGCAGCACTCCAACAGAGCAACTTCTCCCTTCTGCGCCGAGATACCCGCCAACGTCTGCAACACACTTCTACCTAGCCAGTCACGTACTCTGGACTGCTGTCAGTCCAAGTCCCCACGTCACATTTTTCCCATGTCGCCTTCTTGCAGAGAATTTAGAAGCAGGAGAAAGCTGTCCTCTGTTGAAAACCTAAGTGTACGGAGGACCCGCCAAAAGCACACCGATAGCTCAGAAGCTCTCTCGGCACAGCAGAGTTTACCGCTCCCTTCTAGCCAGTGCAAGCGGCCACAAGTTCTTTCCTATGTCCTACTTGTGATATGCAGTAACCCAGAAAACAAAAGAAGAAAAAAGATAGTTTTCTTAAGCTGGCT
>VZSC01019284.1:21947-45355 GCA_013398225.1 Steatornis caripensis
TTTGTAAGTTGTTTCATAAAATATAGTTTATCTCTGTTCCCATACACTATACTCTTTGTTACAAACTGTCCCTGCCGCGTCACAATCCCTCTCCACACTTTTTTCCCATAACACTCCAATCCCTGCTTGGATTATTGGCAACACAAGCAATGCTGCACAATTCCCTGATTTTTTTTTTTTTTTTTAGTTAAATGCTCTTCTTCCTGCCCCCAAACCCAAAAAGCACACTCCCCACCCCCCCACGCACCGCCTCAGTGATTCAGTCGGGACGGATTCACAGCATTGCTTACTCTGTGCAAGTGATAAAAGTTTTTCTTAATAGGCCGCATAAAATCTTCTGTATCTCTGCCTTAGAAAACACACGGTCCCTGATGCAGATTAAGAATTATAAAGATACAGGATTCTGTGGAAAAATGGCACAGACGTAGAAAACCACTCACCTCCGTTTAATTTCAATATCCAATGTATGCAGACAATAGCTTCTTTCCCTCCTTTTTTAGAAAAATAAAGCCACTTTCCTCTATTGAGTATCCTGATCACATGAAAAATAAAGGTGAGGGCAGGGGGAAAAGGAGAGGGGAAGAAGAGGAGGGAGAGTTTTCCATGAAGATGGCACCGTATCAGGAAGAATCATTTCAGCACAAGAGCCTCACTGAAACACAGCTTTTCGTTTTAAACCAGTTCTTTGGAGAAAAAAGCACAATCCCAATAAAACAATGTAACTTTGCTTCTGTGCACGGCTCAAGAGAGCCGGTTTGAATTTGGTGGTAGGTCAGCCATATTCTGATGAAATATTTGCATTGGTTCTCGCAGTTTAGAGGCGACGTTTAGCAGGCACACTTTTTTTCCTCCGGTTTTACCGAATCTAGCTTTCCCGAGCTCCCTCCGTTGGCTGTATCGGACACCTGTGTCTTGTCCACGCACTGCTCCATACGCTTCATTATCAAGTCCAGAAGCGTGTCCACGGCCTTCTCCACGTTCTGTCCAGTAGCAGCGCTTGTTTCGAAGTATGGTATCCTACGGTGACAAGGAAAAGGTTTGCTTGAGAGACTTATAAACACAACCAAGGCTCATAACCCTCTCTGTGCAGCTTGGGACAGACTTCTGGATTACTGGGACTGTCTCCTTGCTGGGCAGAACCCAAACTCCTGTTCCTAGCACGTGGAGGCAGGACGACATGAGCACAAAACCGCCACATTAATTTACAAAATGTATGCTGACATTTTGACTTCAAATTGCGATAACATCGGCACAAACGTTGGCTGAAAAAGTCTTTCAGCTAACCAGAAAGTCTGTTTTCAAGAGAAACCCAGGTACGCATTACAGAAAATTTCAGAGACCACAGAACATACCAGAAACCTTTTTTTTTTTTTTAGGCAGGTAGTTACAACTATTGGTTTAGCGGTCCCTGTAAGCACTATATCCCTGCCTTACTGTCGACTCATAAGCACAACTTAACTTAGCTGTTTCCATTTTGAAATCCCCTTTGAATCCAGAATATTGCCTTCCAAATCACCAGGTGCTCCAGCACCTCTGGCATGAGCTACCTTCTCCCCAGTGTCACTGTCCTCCTCACCTGGCTGCAGACAACTCTTTAACATCCTTTCATTATTTTTAAGTCTAATTTGCTTACTACTCCTCACAGTCCCTCAGGCCACCTTCTGCCGCTGGCCCAATTCTCCCTGAACATCCCTTATTGTACAGGAAGGGCAGCTAAGGAAAAAGAACCCAACTCTCTTTGCCCACAGCACTATTTACTGACTGTATTAACTATCAGCCTATTTATCCAGTTACAAGTGGTTTTAGTGCAAAGCAATGTAGAAGCCTCACTAGAACAAGAAAAAAGGCGTTAACAGCTTGATTATGCATCAGGTTAAAACAAATACATTCAGTGCCACTGCACACCTAGAACCTGACCAAAATCCACAGGTGTCTCCGCTTCCAAACTAACTAGAAAAGCAAATTATAAATATTGTCAGTTATTTAGTTCCCGACACTGAGTGTTTATCTGCCTTTGGTATACTCTGTCCGGAACTCTCAGGACAAGCAAACGCGCTAAGAACGTAGTTTTGTAAGTCTAGTCTAGTCTAGTAAGAGTATTTCATTTCAGCCTTAGTTCTCATGTTGTAATATTTTGGCCCAACTCCTACAACGGTGTGTTTCATTCTATTTCCTATCCACGCAGGTTGATCTGAAAGTGTTACAAGTTGGATATCACTACAAGTGTATGCGATACTGCAATGTCTACAAACCTCAGAGAGTTTGTAAGTACACTTGCGAGTATTTCCAGCCAGTCATCAGCCACACTTACAACAGTTATTGGCTAAATTTAGCTCTGTCATAATTTGCTTACCCATATTTGTCTGCCAGATCTTTTGCTTGCCTTTCGTTTACCTCCCTTTGGTCTGATAAATCAGCTTTATTACCAATTAAGACTATATCTGGATTCTCACAATACGCATTGGCTTGCAGCTGACCTAGAAGCAAAAATAAACAGGACTTAACAGAATGTTGGAAGTGCCTTAGAGATCAAGATTGTTGACAAAATAATTCAAAATACCTTTCTCACGCCCCACCTCAAAATATCCGAGAGTAACCAACCAACCACTTCAGGCCACTTCAAACACATTTCCTTGTTGCACACTTACTTGTTAAGGGGAATTTTTCAAACTAGGAAGTAGAAATGGTACTAGAAAATTATTTTCAGTATTTATTTTACCAACACACAACAAGACGTAACTGCAATGAGGTGCACTAAACACAGTGCTTCAGCAGAGGAGAACCTCCACCAGCCAGAACTTTCATTCCACGAGACTCATAAGGACACTGTGGAAGTACAAACAACATCCCACGTCATCTGCAAACACAGCTCTTCAGAACTTTAGGACAAAATCCTCAAGTGAGTTTTTCTCTGGGACTTCGTCAATGGTTTAAATGCAGTTTTATCCACTTGAAGATCCAGGCACAAGTCCTGTCCACAGCCTCACCCCTCCTAAGTAACTGTAAGAAGACAGTTACTTACACTTGCCTCAATCCTGAGGGAAGGGACTTGAAAGGGTGCAGTACACACAGAAGAAATTAAGAGACACCGCTTGGCAAGCGGAGGAAGATTGTGATGACAGCGATTGTTTAGTGGGAGGAAGGAATCTCTGAAGAAGACAGAGCTGTTTTCACAAAGCTGTCTGGATTCTCACGTTATCCCCACTTCAGCTTGTTTGCTGGAAAACCGCCAGCTGGAAATGTACTGGCCTCTGTCCTTCCAGCACTCTAAATACCCTCAACTAAAAACAAACTTCAAGAATTTAACCTTTGTTTCACTTCTAGTCTAGCCCTTGTCTGAAGGAAAACCAACAACAGCAAACACCATGCGCTTTCAAACCACATCCTCAAAGCCCAATCTTAATTTTAATTTAAACCTCAAAGCAGACAGGAAGGAATCATGTTCTGCTTCACAAATAAAACACACACCAGAAAGGTAACAGCGATATCCAAAGCACATTTCCCAAGCTCCTGTACATCATCTAAAATATGGGGTGTGGCCAAGGAAGTGTCGAATGCCGTGAATTTTCAAGAGGCAACAGATTTATTCAAATTGTACCAAATCCAAACAAGATTATCACGAATATCCCCAAAACAGTCTATCATAAAAAAAAAAAAAAAAGAAGAGCAGCATGCCTCTTCCCAATTTGACAAAGCTTTCACCCCAAATTACAGGCTGCAGCCCACTCACGGCTGCACTAGACATAACGACTTTGAGCATTTTCCAGCTTGCAAACAATGACACGCATAAAGCCTAGAAGCCTAAAACACACAAGAAAGCTTCAAGTCAAGCGATAAATGCAAGCTCTATGGTTCTACTTACTCATCCAATTTCTGACATTTAAGAAGCTCTGTTGACTGGTGAGATCAAACATTAGCAAAAAGCCCATAGCATCTCTGAAAAACGCTGTGGTGAGACTTCGAAATCTGAAGGTGGAAGAAAAAAAGACAACATAGCTCTATTAATACAAAGTGATCTCTAAGGTAAGCACTTTTCTGGCAAGTCTGGACTGAGTGAAGAAAGAAGAGGTAAAGTAAAGCTTTTCTGAATTGCTGGTGCAAAAATTCTATCCAAAAAACACCTCGAAATCTGAAGAGTCTGCAAGATTTAGTGGACATGCATTCCCTTGGAAGCAAAACCAAACAAAATAAGCCTTGACTTTCATTTCAGCTATGACGCATCACACCAGTCAACTTTTATTAATCTGTGTTAGTAATTTACCAGAGAAAGCTCATATGTGAGACCATAAACAGTGCCAGTGACTAATCTCTTAGTTCAAATTCTGCCCGATTTAACCGAGCGTGAGACAGAGACACAGAGAGAAGGGTTGGTTAAAAGAAAAAAGATACTGAAGCATTTAGTGCAACACAAATCGCAGTGATAGAAATGGATTCAGCGGTCAACATTACACACACTTAGCCGATGGATGTGCATTACTCTACCTACACAGTCAGTATTAAAGAAACCAAAGGAAGAGTACACGGCTGTTTACATGGCTTTGATTGCTTGATGTGACCGTCTGCTGGGAAGCTCAGCTAAAAGGAAAAGGTAACCTTTCTGCACAGAGCTCCAGACACACGCGCACTCCGTAAGCACCCCTGCATAAGCATGTGTTCGCGAGGGACACGGTCCACGGGCTTCCTGCAAAGCCACGGAGCTGGATGAAACTACAAACCGTCGAATACAACTCCACTTGTCACCAAAACGTCACAAGCCTGTTCAAATCAGAGGCGTGAAGAAACAGTGCTGGAAAACTGTGCAATAGCACTCTGCTGTTTCCTGCATCGCAGGGATCCAGCACATCACAGAACAGCACTACATAATCTCGCACAAAGCAGCAATACCAGAAACGGTAGCTGGTATTTTATGCCACACATCCACGAAAATTAAAAAAAAAAGCTCTCCACGGAAACACGTCAGATACCTTACACTACTTTTAGGGTTTCTTCTCAGAGAAAAAAAAAAAAAGTAGCCTCAAAACGTTTCATCTCTTGCAGAGGGGTATTCACAAACGGTGTTTGAGAGTAAGGGCAGAGAGAGAGAGAGGCAGACACAAAATTTCAGCTTGCTTCTGCTTTTCGTCCAGCAGCAACCTCTCCCACAGGGTATTTGCTCTGCTTACTCTGGAAAGCTGCAAACGGCCTCATCACTACTTTCCTTCCTCCCCACTGGGCAAATGCTTCGGTCCGCTGCTCTTCGGTCGCTATTACACAGCAAACAGGCGTGAGTCGTGTTCTCTTCCCTTGCTGATGGATGGCATCAGCAGTCATACTGAGGGCAACCTCACACACTTCACGATAGCGAAAAGCAGCGTACGTAACTAGCCAAGGGAAGCTTAACCAAGCAGTATGCATGCTTCTCCCTTTAAAAAAATAATAGGATCAAATTTAATAGCAATGCGTCAAGAAAGTCTTTGGGAAGAACCAATAACTGTGCACAGCGAAGATGGGGAACGACCGGTTAGATAAAAGAATCCTTCTGCAAAGGAGGATTCTGGTCAGTCGTGAACTTAATACACGTCAACCATGGTAGGCTGCTGCAAAGAAGACAAACATAACCAAAACCATAAAAGTAAGATAAGAAGCAATTCTTCCACACCACTCAGAACTGGTAAGACTTGAACTAGAATTCTCCATCCCACTTGCACGCTGGTGGTGAGAGAGGCTGGAACCAGCCTGGGGCAGAACAGAACAGAAAACTTGCTCATCATAGAAAAGTCCAAGCAAGCCTGGGGCATGTGAACTGGAGAGGACTTAAGGAAGGCACGGGGCTGCTCAGGTCCTCGTCCACCTGAGTTGTGAACACCCGCAAGAACACAAACTGCAGAGCCTCCGAGAGCGACCTGCTCCAGGGCTTAACCACTCCTGTGGTCTCAACACTTGTGTCCTTCTGCCTAGCTGGAATACCCTTGCTGCTGNCAGCCTGGGGCAGAACAGAACAGAAAACTTGCTCATCATAGAAAAGTCCAAGCAAGCCTGGGGCATGTGAACTGGAGAGGACTTAAGGAAGGCACGGGGCTGCTCAGGTCCTCGTCCACCTGAGTTGTGAACACCCGCAAGAACACAAACTGCAGAGCCTCCGAGAGCGACCTGCTGCAGGGCTTAACCACTGCCGTGGTCTCAACACTTGTGTCCTTCTACCCAGCTGGAATACCCTTGCCGCTGCTTGTGACCGTTGCCTCTTGCCCTTTAGCTGTGAGCCTGAGAAGAGTCTGGCTCTGTCTTCTCCCCACTGGGTAGATGAAGACAGCAATTAGCCTCCCCTTAGTCTTCTCGTCTTCAGGTAGAACAACCTTAGCCCCCTCATCCCTCAGCGGATCATCGTATGCCTCTGCCTCCTGACTGGTTCTAACGGCACTCCACAGGGCTTCAGTTTATCAGTACAAAGTATCCCACAGAGGGGGGCCCAAGAATGGAGACAGTAATTCCAGGCGTGGCCTCAGAAGTGCTGCTTGAAGGGGAATAACCACCTCCCTCAGTCTGATGGCCATATGCTGCCAGTGCAGTCCTGTACGCTGTGCACCTTCATGAAAACATGCCTTACCATCCAACATAAAAGAAAAAACATGAAATACAAGAACAAGACACTTAGGCAGGTTATACAGTATCTTCCAGATGAGATTAGGAACATATTACGAAGCCAAAACGACAGTACAGAACAAACCAAAAAAGGTAACCAACAACCCATGTGTGCCAGAAACGAAGCAGCGTGCTGCCGAGGCAGGGAGCAGACCGCCTTCAGTTCTTCCAGTCCTGAGATCCTCTGATCGCTGCATCAGGGCAGTGTCAGAAAAACTTTATTTCTGGAAGATATTTTTCTTGTCCTGAAATATGAGGATTTCTCCTGAATGGACTAACTGTTTACCCAGAAATGTGAAAAACTCAGAGCTGCTTTCCAATGAGCTGCACTTTGTTACCTTTCCTGTCCGGCTGTGTCCCAAAGCTGGAGGTGCACCTTGAAGGCTTTTCCTGGAGATCCATTTGGTCCTCTGCTGTTGTATACCTAACGAGAGAGTCACATCAGTACCACCATACAGCTCAGACTGAAATCCATCGCTTAGGTCACAGACTGTTGTATTTAGTGCACGCAATAAGTAACGAGTAGAAGTTCAGTCCTCCAGTAAACAGCTGACTCTTAGCTCCAAAAGCCACTTCAGAGGGCTGCTTATAATAATATTTTAAAACCCAGGAGCCACATGAAATGTCTATGGAAGCTGCACTTTAAAGATAATTTGGTCATATTTAGTACTTCAAATTAGATATCAATTCTTTAAAACTTGGCATAGCACCGTGCTGAGCAAGCTGTCTGTGTTCTGTTTCATTGCTGTTCTTACAAAATTTACAGCTGGCTGACAGGATTAAACACTATTATAAAAAGCTATTTTTTCTTCATTAACTCCTGTTGGACATTAACGACTTCCTTACTAACTGCAACTGCAAACCCATAGTACTTAAAGAAATCACTGTGACCTTTCACTGGGGCTGAATTCTTTATTAAATCGAAACAGCATGTAAATTAGCTGTTGCAGTAAAAGACCGAGGGATAAAGAAAGTATGAGTCGGTTTTGTTATCTGAGGTAGTTTAGCACACTCTCAGCAATTTTAAAAGCAGGCAAATACTGCCCTTGCATGTAGATCAAGAGAATCTGGACTTTACAGACGTGGCTGTAACCAGAGGCTGCGCTGACCCTACTGGGGAAGCGTAACACCTGCCCTCCCTGGGCTGTAAAACACAGCGTTTAGTTCTCCTGCACAACCTAGTTAATATTATTTGGGGGCTCGACGAGATGGCCTCTGGAGGTCCGTTCCAGCCTAGACTACTCTGTGATTCTGTGCACTTATTTAAACTGCTGTCATTTCAACAGGTAGCTTCGGACCGCGGCGTGCCTTTCTTTCCTTTGCAGCCAGTGCCTGATCTGAAAACCAGAGAACAATCAATGGATCAACCGCACAGCGTCTGTGAATTGAACCGGTTTGCTGGAACACGTTCCTGTAATATTTAGTGTGATAAACAAGGAATCTCGCAGCGTCATTTTTTAATATGACTTTTACACCACAGAAAAACATATCTAACATTTTGATCTCTTTCTTAGAGGACAATTTATTAGACAGACCTTCAAGCCATTTCAAAGCTGGTCATTTCATGTAAGATGTAGTTTCTCCCACACTTATGAACTATCTTACTCCAAAATGTACGGTAATGGAAAATTACGGAAAAAATCTGTCTGCAACCTTTAGCAGAAAAGTTCAACCTTCTGGAAAGAATCCAGCGCTCGTGTTCAAAAGACGTTAATGAGTGTCTGACCAGCCAGGGAAAGAGTATTCCAGCAATTTGCATGTTCAGACATTTCCTTGCAATCAAAGTGTGGTTTTAGTATCTTACTCTTATTACATCAGCACAACCCCACAATGCAGAGAAGGAGCCAGGCTCCACTCCAACCTGAGCATCGTGTCTAACCGGCCTGAACTCGCATAGCGCCAATTATGGGAAATTTAAGATAGAATCTAGATCCACGGTTCTTTTATTCAGGGGACCCCTGAACCTCCACATTCCAGGCAGAGAACACTCCTGTCACCATGGCAAAACTGCCCTCGGCACAGCAGCCACCAATACTGACAGTCACGAAAAAGTTGCTGGGGAAGACGAAGGTGAACGGGGCACTGATGCCCATCTTTTCATGGTATTCTAGTGAAATAACAGGAGCTTGAAACACTAAGTTAAAAAGAATCAAATTTAAAGAGGTCTCCATCTTTCAATTGGGCAAATATTTACATTTCCTTTTATTAAGGAAATGACTAAAGTAATGGCCCAGGGTCTGGTATCTTGTATTTACTCTGGTTGTACTGTTCAAGCAAGCTAGAGGGATTCCTATTAGAAAGCTGAATTTGCCCCTCACATTTAGCCTGTAACAGTCGTCAGGATCTACGGGCAGATACGTTAGTCACATTAAATTACAAGAAAGCGAGCGGGCTCTCGTAGCCACCAAAAGCATCTGAATGACACTACAGGGCATTCCCCTCATCTGTTTAACATCAAGAAACAAAAGCATGGCAGAGCAGGCTCGCACACTTTGCACGAAGCAGCACACTGATCCTAACCTACGGGGACTCCCCATCACAGGCTTGTATATTCAGCCTCCAGCCTTGCCGCTGGCAGAGACTCAGAGCAGCAGCGTGGTCCAGCTGGTGGAACCGCTTCTTGCGCCTTCGCTAGTTCACTGCGTGCCCTGGAAGTAAGCTGAAACTTTGGTGCTTCTGTAAGCTTCCATCTTTTCTATCTAAATTATGAGTTTGGGGGCCAGAGTTATTTCTAGTCATAAACACATCTCATTCACTAGCACTATGGAAACCTGCTCTTGGAAAGATCCTTTTATACCACTGTGCAATAAAACCACTTTACAATCCAACATCAGGATAAGGATAATAACATTTTTCCCCTTTATCCAGTTCCTAATTATGACTTGCTTAAGCCAAAAACTAGACCAGGAAAAGCCTTACCAACACATGCTATACCCCGCAGTAAGAGACGCAGTAAACATTTACATAAAATTTGTTCTCAGCAGAAATGAATAAAGAAAAAAGAAGGTGGTATCATTCGTATGAGCCAACTTACCACTCGCTTTTCCCGAAAATCTATCCCTACTGTTGTGATGAATTTTGGATTAAATTTGTTATCGGTGTATCTGTACAGGAACGTCGTTTTTCCAACCCCAGAGTCTCCAAGGGCCAGGAGTTTAATCAGATAATCGTAGTCTCCATCAGTCATAGTGCTAACTTTTAGGAACCTACGTAAAGAAGAGGAAAAAAAAAAAGATTTAATGATAACAAAACTGCCTTTCTGTTTGTTTTCACCTCATTTCTATTTTTATTCATTGAAATGCTACCGCCTGTGCTCAGGGTTGAAAGTTAGGTTTGTGTATTTCGAGAAACACCGATGCAAAGTGGCAGTGAAACTCCCAATTTCAGTTCAGGTGCCAGGAGATAACACAACTCGCACTTTCAACTTTCTAAATAAATAAAATCGAAGCTTAGAATGACAGAGTTTGGGACAAACAGATTATTTTTGTTCTGAGGATAACAATAAGGCCTATCATGAACATAGGTATGAAACCCAGGGCTAAATCCTTCTGCCCGAAGTATTTTGTTATGAGTTTGAAGAAAAAGGGTAGCGCAGAAACAGGCACGAAAAGGAAACTCAGACACGGCAAGGACCATTCTCAGGGCTCAAGCTCTAACCAGTATTACATGACTTTATCAGGGCTACGGGTATTTATCCTGAAAGAAATCTTTTTCCCCCCCTAAGAGAACTAATTAAAAAAGCAGAGTAAGCAATTATCCCAGGGCCGCTGTTAATAAAAGGAGAGAGCTCAAAAGCAGTTTACTCTCTAGCATAACCAGATGAACCCACAGCTGCCTTGCTCTGCAAGGCACACAACCAATACCACCCCCTCATCAAACACTACAGATACTAATTGGAGCGAAGAAAGCAAAGCAGATGGCAAGCCCACCGCCTGGGTTCGGCTCTGTGCCTCGGTTAAGCTGCTGCTGCTGCGACGGCAAGCGGGGGCATCTCCCGCAGCCCAGGGAGCAACCCAAGAGCAGCCAGCGTCCGGAGAAAGCCACAGACAGCTAACACACCTCGACAGCAGTCGTAGGCTCTTTTCTATATGCAGCAGTGAACACAAGCAGCAAAGCCTACCTCATCAAGCACTTGGAAAACAAATATACATATTGCAGTAACACAAATTTGCAGAAAGAGGAAAATCTTTATCCTATTTACCCGCGCTGCCTCACAGCCCAGGCAGGAGCTCCCGGAGTGAAGCGCATGCTGCAGAAATGATTTCCATGGGGTTTTCATGGCCCCGCACAACAGTTCCTGGCTTCTCCCAGTCTGCTGAGTCGAGTGACACAACACGTTTGGGAGGGAAAGCCAGATACAAAGGAGGGACAGCTTTTCACATCTTCTTCTACTTCTGTCTTTTCCCTGCTGGCCAATGCAACTGAGAGCCCGTGTTCAGGGTCACTCGGGCTCCACCAACAGAAACGTTCATCCTCCATCCGAAGCAGGACACGCCGTCTGCCAGCACAACCTCCTGCAAGAGCCACGCCGTGGACACCCAGCTCAAGCAGAGCGCCTTCACAAAACCACCTGCCAACCCGGCCAAGCCTTCACCCAGAGGAGGAGCACCTTTCCCCACCCGGACTGCTTCCCTAGCAGGATTTTTATTATTTCAAGTTCAAGCGGAGCGTTGTATAACGCTAAACCTAAAGCTCCCATCGCTGTATTTACTTTGTTAGTATCTGCTAACAAAGCTCTACAGGAGAGGGCAAGGGGACCTATGGAAGAAACAGACCTACAAAATGTTTATTCCCATGTGTGAAATGCCCCGACGATGAGAAAACTGAAATCATATGAAACACCACCTAGTTCACATCCTCTCTTACCTTGTTCTCAAGAGGATTTAAGCCCTTCCCTTTTTCCAACATCTTGCTAATCCTTAGCACGGATGAACAGCCGTTCCATTCGGATGTCTGTGCTGAGACTAATTCCTGTGGTAGCAGAGCAGGAGACCCTGGGCCACATCCCATTCATAAAACCTACTGCTTGTTTCAGTACAAGACCTTCATTTCCATCAGAATAAAACCTACCTTTCTGAGCATTTAAATTAGCAAGTCCTGACCTGCTTTGAGTGAAATAGCAAACTAAGCCCATTTTGATTCTCCTGCATTTCAACAGCTTTAAGGATAAAAAAAGCCGGCTGTGTGCTGAGCAGTTTCATTGTACGAGACTTATACCTTTGACAGATACAGAGCCACCCAGAACGGCGGGACAAGCTTTTGAGAAATTCATCTTCTGGTGATGAAGGCTTAACGAACCCAGAGAAAAAGGCCCTGATCTGACAGCGCAGCTCTGCCTTGCCCTGCCTTTGGTCCGTGCTGGGCAGGGGAACGCCAGAGCACCAACACAGCAACTTCACAGACATTAATTCAAGGCCCTTAATCCTTTCCAGAATGTCCCAAGTTTACCACAAGGCTCCACTGAGCAACAGTAATTTATCCCCAGAAGTCTGAGGATTATCAAAATCAAAGTATTTCTGATCAACGCAATAACTGTTCTTTGGGCATTCCATTCAACAAATCAGGGAAAGAAAGGTATCTTGGGAGGCGATTCTCCCCCTAATGCTTGACTGGTAATACAAAGTATTAATTTGGGATTAGACACTACTCCCAAATATCCACGTTCTCCGGGAGCTGAAGTTCAGCACCTCCTTGCTATGCAAACGTACAAAGCAGAATATTCAGAATTTACCAGATCTGTAAACGTTGAGCAAAATATACATCAGACTAGGATGATTAAAAAACTATTGTCGTAAATCTGTCAGGAGAAGGCAGTTGGCACTCCTGTTATTCCCAGCATCGGCTGCCTTTCCAGAAATTCCTGCCCGTTTGCAGCATGGGCTGCATACACGCTGCAGCCTCTCCCAGCCCGGCGCCAGCCAAGGCAGGCAGCCCTGCCACCACGGCACGGCACGGCNACGGCCACAGCCTGTGAACCGGTGGCTTTTGGCAACATCGCTCTGTCTTAGCTCTTCTTCTCTTTACCGCGTAGGAAAGTAAAATAGCAACTGGTCAGACAAAGGCGTTTTATTCCTTCAGATTTTAACCTGAAGCCACCAAACAGTTTTGCCCCTGCTTGACCAGCTACGTGATGGAAACGGGAGGAGCATGCTTCCCAAAAACCTGGGTGCGGAGGGAGTTTCTCAGCCCAGACGGATCCACCGCCATCACACTGCCATTACTCTTCTACCACTTCCAAAATGTTGCAATACAGCAAACTAAGTTCCTGTCCCGCAGGAAATTTTAGCATTCAGATTTTAAATTTCATTTAGAACGAAAGCGTTAAAATTACTACTGATTATCAATAATCACTATTAGATAAACACCTAAGCGCGCTTTTAAACGTGTCTATAATTAATTGGGTTTGAAAATTCTGAATGCTTTGTTTCATGACAGATGTTAACTTCAAGAGTACATACAACTGAAGTATAAAAATTATCTGAAACAAAGCAAAGTTCTTCAGTGGAGGAGGTCTGGGGTTCTTAAAAGAGTCTTTATTTCAAGAGAATCTCTTCTAGCAAAAATCTGAAAACCGCTTCAAAATTTTTTATTAGCGTTCATTAACAAGGCGTTTTAATAAAAGTGCAGTGTACTTCATTGACTCTAATTTTAAATGGCTCAATATATTGAGCTACTGAAAAGAAACACCCCTGGGCTGTCACGTGAAAGCCTTATACTGTTAAAATAAAGCAACTCAATTCACGACTTTCCATGACGACATTCAAAGAACACCCCTGTGCCTGGAACCTTAACTTTCATGTCCTCACCATCCTGAGAGCACCTAAATGGGTTTGAAGTTGTAATAGGAGCATGATGGCGACTCAATTTGTCTCCACCACAGACTGTCTGTAGCCAGAGCAGCCAGAACGGGCACGGCCTCCCCACCGCCTGTCCCGCAGGGCACAGTCAACCTGCAAGCGCCCACGCAGACCAAAACCAACTTTCCACTCAACTAACGCAACCTCACCCCCAAATTCTGAAGCCTGTGCTGTCTCTACGATACCACATTACCAATTAAGCTTTACAAAAAGCCAAACATGCCTCCTGATCGTCCCTCCCAGCCCTCTCTGCCAACATGGCCAACAGCCAGAGGATGACAAATGTGACGTTTTGATGCTGTTCTTCCAGGCTGTGCATCGAGACGAAGCCTGATTTAAAAAACACTTTTCTGCTTTCTTGGCAGACAAGATTCCCATCTAGACCAGAAGCAGCATCTTGTTTCTTGATTGATTATTTTGTTCCACCCCTATTTAATGTTCTCTAACTACAGTGTGAGAGATCATTTAAAATCTGGCACTTGTCAGCAGATACTCCAGAGGAACATTTTTGCGATAGAGAGATACGGCTTCACATAAACCAATCAAACCTTAAGACATTCCGTTACAGCCTACGGGGAGAGGGAAATCTATTCCTCAGGCACCGTGCCTTTGCTTTGCGGCTCTGTACCCAAGGCACAGAGGAAATGCACCGCAGCACATCCCACCGCACCCAGCTCGGCGTGCCCAGAGGAGCCTCCCGCACACAGCACCTCCAAAGGTGGGACTGCGGAAGAGGGAGGGCTCCAGTCCTTGGCACATCCATCAATAACCCCTCCACCTGACAATGCAGCCTTGGCACGAATCGGCAGCTCTCCCTGAAGCAATGCTGAACCCTGCTCCAGAAGACCCACCTCGGTGCACGGAAAGGGATGCTGAGAGGAAAAGTTGTAAGTCTGGTGTTCTTCTTCCATTCGTAGCATGTTCCTTAAAAACTGGGAATACACAAAAATCAAATGGACCACCTACTAGATTTTCTGATAACACATTTTCTCATTAATGGAGAGAGCTGTTGAAAGGATTACAGTTTTTTGTACAATACAATACAATTACAATCAATAATTACAGAAGCAGCTAGCGGGAATATCACCAAGGAAAAGTTACGTGCGCAATGACAGAAAAGTCAGTTCCAGAAAATAAGGTTTTATTTCCCCTGACACACTACTAGTTAAAAGTCAAACAAACAAAAATGTTGTATAAATAGCATTAGCTCTAGAAAGTGCAGGATATAAAATCACAGCGCACGTATCGGACCAGCAGCTGGTCAGCAAGAGATTTGTTCCTTCTGCAGTAAAATAAACCAGCACCACTGCTAGTCATCCAAGGTTGGGGTTTTTTAATGTAAAAATAAAATAAAAAAAATCAGCGCTGTCCTGAGGCCAGCTGAAGGATGACTGTATCGGAGCACAGCACACACACCTACTAACCACCACTTATTGAAATCAGCAAACCCAGAGCCGACTGGGGGAAGGCTTCACAAGCAAGCTCCACGCTCCCACCACAGCTGGCTCTGGGAGCCTCGCTCCTCCTTTGTGATTCTGCTGCAGCAAGGCCAGGGTCTGACTTCTCCAGCACCGTGAAGACCTTTACCGCCTCCCCTTCTGTTGACAGCCTCTGGGGCCTAGAACTGTCACCAGCTGATACAAATCCGATACCCAAATAAAATGCAGTGCTGTTCCAAGAGCCTAGCGGCAGCCCAATACACCCAATAGCACCAAAAAACTACAAACCGACCCCATTCAATGTCCTTCGGTGCATGGCACAAGCCACCATGCCCGGGGACATAGGATGACGAGCCTAAGCACAGGCAAAGGTACCGGACTGCATGAAGATGACCTTCAGGTTCTCCCAGAACGACTGTGGCACCATCTTCTCACTCCAGAGATCGATGCAGGTGACGGGGCACTTACCACCGATGCGTGGCATGCAGAGAGATGACCCCAATACCAACACACGCTTTAAAAATACTTTGCAAAGGGCCTGAGAGGCCGGTGGGCATTGACCAGGTTTAGCGTGGTACCACCAAGAAGACCCCTTCTCATCCCCAAGCACTGCACAGACGTACCGTTAACTTTCTGATAAACAAAGAACTGCACGGAGACTTCCAATGAAGAAAAGAGCAGAGAGCTAGGATCTGTGCAAAGCTGATCTGTGGGAGGACAGGCTGCCTGCTAGGTGTCCTGTTGGGAGTCACTTCTAGGAGATGAAAAACACTGGCGGCAGCAGGTTCCTGTTGGAAACCAGAGTCACTACGTAAAGCGTTTCGAAATGCATTATTTCTAGCTCTGTCTATCTTTCTAAAGAAATCATTCAGGCTACAGCAGAAAGACATCCCAGGATCGACCTGGATGTGGCTGGCCTTTGAAGTTCTTTGAACAGAAAGGCAAAGCTCTGCAACAGGAACAGAAAGCCTCCCTGAGCCTTCTGCAGGAACACCAGAAAACTCCCTTTTCTTTCATCCTCAAGATTCTGACTGGTATTAACTCTATCCCAGCCACAGCCAGTACACTGACGAACTAACTTTAGTCCTCTGTCTCCCTCAAAGCCCCACAATCCGTTACTCTCTTGCTGTAGGACAACGTCTCTCACCAATGGAGCATTCAAGAGAGAACCCCACACCGACAAGATTATTAACTTCAAATTCGTTAACACAGTCACGTTAGATACCTCTTCCCTACCAGAGAAAACACATAGGACCATCTGAAATGCAAAGCGGAACAGACAGAGAATTCAATTTAAGAGCGTGTTATCAGAAAGTAGCCTCCCAAGTCCCTCCCGAGCAGAAGAAAGGGACAGGGTATAGGAAAGATAAGATAAAACTCTGTCCAGTTATCCCAGCATCACACTAATTTATCTGCAGTCATCTGCCAAAAAAGCAGAGCTTCACAGCTGCCAAGTAAATGGCCCACAATGAGCCAAACACTTTTTTCCCCCTCAAAAATCGAACAACTCACTGGAGCTACGCTGAGATGAAATTAAAGCTGGCTTCTCTGCTCAAAATCAGAGTGATTTCCATACAGGGGCTGTGAGCAACAATACGTAACAAATGCAGCATTAGTGCGAAAGAAATGATCTTTCCTCATTTTCTTCCTTACCGTGGAAAGCCCCAGAGGACCAGACGGACACTTTCTGGCACAGATGCCTCACGGCATTTGAGCGCAGACAGCTTCAGGCTTCAGTATGTAAAAGACTCTTGGCAAGCCACAGCCACATACTACTACTGTCTTTTAGTAAGCCACATACCCCTTTTAATAGAGAAATATATACAGAACACACTCCATATTAGAAGTTCGTCTTTAAATACACAGGCTTTCAGCTGTCACCCATTTGAGCACAGGCTGAACGTAACTCCAAGGCAAGAAAGAGAGCTCGTTACCATGCTCCTCACTGGGAAGGAGCCATCAGGACTTCCACTTCAAATTCCCTTTTGAGTCATGCGAGGCCCGCAGTGAGCATTCATGCAAGCAAAACCACTAAACACCGCTTTCTAAACACACGGCCGAACACCAGGCGTTTCCTAAGCTGGAACCCATTCACATGGCCACGCATCCCACAGGTATCACAATAAACCACGCAGCACGCTCTCAGCTACCCACGGCCATTCATGTTTTCCATCCACATACCCACACCTTCCGGGGTCCTTTCCTCACACGGTGGGCTCTGCTACACCAAGTCGTACTTAAAGACGGAAAAGCAGCGCTGAAGCCCTTGCCTTCCAGCCGACGTAGTGTCGCCGCCTAAAAACTCTCTCACTACATACGCACACAGCAAACGCATATTTACATTTGTGTGGGCAAGGAGAAGACTAATTCAGTCATTTTCGGTACTAATCAATAGGAAAAACACATGCAATACAAAAAAAAAAAAGAAAAAAGGCAAGGACAAGGACCGCGCCCAACCATTACCACAAGCTGTTATCAGGACACTTCCCCACTGCTTTTTCTCTCTAGGCCAAACACATAGTACCAGGCCAGCTGTAACACAAGAGACCATACACATTTTCCTCTGTTTCACCATTTCACAAACCTGCTTGGTAAGTACAGGCATTAGATCTGGGTTGACCATGCCACAGTAGGTCTGTATTTAACATGTAATCCAGTCTACCACACTTGATTGACTACACAAATATAACTGTGCTACGGACCAGAAAGTAATGACAATTTACACAATATCTGCAAGATACACAAGCCAGAAATGGATTTTGCAAAAGGCAGCAAAATCCTGCCACTGTAAAATAACCCAGACAGCAAATACTCCAACCTTTAATTCACGCTTCAAAAAGTAAAACAAGCACAGTCATTAGTAGTGTTTACAGGAATGTATTTAAGAAGGGAGAAAGCCAGTGTGAGGAAGTTTCAGCAGCTCACTGAAAAATAATCTCATAAAATATACATAAATCACATAACTACCTTTGAAGTCCAAAAGTTGTATGAGGATCAGACGTACGCAGGGAAGCATCCCTGGTTAAATGGGAAAGAAGGGGGCTATCGGGACTGCTCCCACAAGCGCGGGGTTACTTCACGCCCCACCGATGCAGCCCAGCGCACCACCGATTCCAGGACAGATGCTGAGCAGCTCCCTGCCAACTCGCTGCTCAACCCCTCCAAGTCTCCCCCGCTCTTCTGAAGGCAAGTGAAGCCCACTGCTCACCATGTTACTTATCTGTCTGTGTGTTAGGAGGAAAAAAAAAATTCTATGGAAATTTATGAGCTCATATAGTTATCTGAAAGACATGAAGTGGGCCAGACTTAACTGCGTAAGCATGGTATCGTTATCCATACGTCGTCTCTCCCTGACCTTATCAAATTCACGTTTTGAATCCAAAACTCATCTCAAATCTTTTGCAAACCGCCTTTGACAAAGCCCAGCCTATGCCACCAAGCACGTGACTGTTACAGCGTTTTTCTGCGGATCTCTGTTTAAATTCCGGAACCCTGATATGCTGATGAAGACTCCAAACTGGATGACTACATCTAAAAGACCTGAATGTTTGCCAGCTACTCATGGTTTTGATAACACTACCCTTTCTCCTGCATACACGAATCACTATGTGCAATGAACAGTTATCAACAGAGTAAAGAGCAAGGGGCTGAGGGGAGGAAAGTCAACTCCACAGCTTCGAAAGCCTGTCCCGACAGTTGGGATGTCCTCTGATGCTATGAAAAAGCATCGCTTCACTAACCGGTTATGCTGGATTACAGTTAGTCAGCCCAAAGGCTGGCCGATACAAGCTCAATTTTGTTACCGTGGATGCTTTCTCATCTCCTTCCAAAAATATTCTGGGAAGCAGTGGGGGAACACAGGGCTGACCACGATCAGCCAGAGGCCATCGTTACCCTTCCAGCCGATCCCTGAATCAACCCAAATCCGTCTTTTGGAGCACCTGCACAGTGAAGTAGCTACTGGGAAGTCTGAATCAAGATTAAGACTAGGAGAATTTCTCTTTTGTGCTGCCTATAGACAATGGGCTGTAAGCATCGTAAAGTGGAGGGGAAAAAAGGAAACCCAGACATATCGGTTTGGGAATGGAAAGACAGCAGCGAGCAGGGCTTACTGCTGGCTACAGCACCCCTTACAGCTCTGAAAAACCGCAGCCACCATTCCTGTACAGGCGACCGCCCTTCGAAGAGCTATCCTCTTCCTTAAAGAAACCCCCAGCTTCCTTCGACATCATTCACGGGCATTGCTGTGCAAGTGGCCTGTGCTACCCTGCCTGCACGAGGCTAGCAGGGACTGAACTGAGGGCACAATGCTGGCCAAAGGGAATTGCCTGTTCGAGGCTGCGCTGGTAAGGATACCTGCTACAGGCACTGCCCACCTTAGAAATGCAATGCTCCCGGTCGGTACCGGCCTGCCCCCCGAGCAGGAGGACAGCCACCAAAGGGAAGGGACCCGCTCCCTGCTGCTTCTGCTGGGCTTAAACTGCAGCCAGGGGCATCTCAGACACACTCAACATAGCAGTACATTGCTTTAGTGAATAAAAAGCTTAAATTACTGTAATAGCGACTTTGCTATCGGCTGCCTGCACCCTTGACAGGTCTGTATTTCTGTACATCGCTGCTTTTCCCAAAATCTTTGCACTAGGTTTCGACTTCCTTTAACAGCAAACTTCCATTAGGGTGGTGAACTCACTGCACTGTATCCCAGACCTGTGCAGGGCCTTACCTAGGAACACGGAGGCTTTCCCATGGCTGAAGTGCAGCTTTACACCGTTCTCTCAAACCCTAAAGCGCCGGAGACTGGCCCTGCCATTTGCACGCTCAGTTCACACCAGATCCCGGGGAATGCTATACAGGTAAACACATTTGACCGCACTCCATCAAAAGCCCTTCTGCAATCCTCAAAGCAGTCTCCCTTTCGCTGTCAGACAGGATTTTTGGCGTAACTGGAAACTAACGCCTTTTGTCCCATACCGCTTAGGACACACCTGGAAAGCTCTAATGCTCGGAGTGTCCCTTTAAAGAATCGCTGCAATAATCGTTAGTCACAACAGCAGCTACACCTCCCTCCATACAGTAAGGCAGCCTTCCCCTCCCTGTACCATTCTGTTTAAATAAAAACGTACGACAGCAATCAAAACGGTTTGGCTTGTCATATAATCTGATCCTATTTATCGTGGCTCTTAAAATTGTAAAGAAGGTTCCTCAAGATAGAAAGTCATTAGTTCTAACAAGCTAATGGCTATTACACATTTAAATCACTGCTTTTGAAACAGTACATCATTCCTTCTTTCTATGGCAGACAATCTTATGTGAACACTGAAGCAATCGAATTATTCCATGAAAGGTTTTAGGAATTAAAGTCTGTTGTGCTGCTCAGGCACAAATTGGCTATCCCAGAAGTTTTAACCCCCTAAAGCTGCAGAGAGAGCAGTTATTTCTCTCTTCCAGCTGAGGCTGTACCAGAGAGCAGAAAGGTCTTCTCAGGCCCATCTTCTCGACTCCCTGTGGCGCCCCTCCCTGTATTGCTCGCGCCCGCGCTGCTGCCAGCAAGCTTCCCAGGGCGTGCTTCTCCTCCCTCTGCACCAGCGGCCTTCTGCTCGCATAAGGACACGGCAGGCAGACACCAGAAATGCCACCTCCAAAGTTCTCACATCAGCTGGTTTTCCTGCTCTCTCAAGAAAACAGCCATACCTGCCCCACCCCGCTTCACGCCAGCCCTGCCTGTCCCACGCCGGTGGCGCTGGGAGCGGACACCGGGGTTTAGGGGCAGACAAGCAAATGAAAGGTTTTCAGGGCAAGAGCCAGGATTGAATTAGGAGGTGCCACAAGCAAGATTAGCAACGAGTTTTCTCACCATAACCTACGGGAATTAGCCAGTTCTTCAAGATCCAAAAGGAAACACACAAATCCTAAAGCTCCTGATACGAAATTTCAAGATTATACGGTCCACACTCTATCAGTCATCCCAGAGAATTATCCTTTTGCTTGATAAACCTGCTGCGGTTTAGATCACAGAAACTGCCTATTTCCATGCTGTCTGGCCATTTCATAACGCTGCATTAACTAGCACAGAGCGCAGGGGGTATCGCGGCAGGGAGTACTGGGCTGCAGGTACAGGGTCACGCTTTATCTCGGCTGTCGGACACGGCTACTTCCACCCTGGCCGACAGCCTCACTGGGGGGTTACAGGGCAGAAGGACAGATTGCCAGGCTCAGACCTCTCCCCAATGCCACCCGAACCAGACCCAGCCCTGCTGTGTTTCGCTACTGACAACGCTGCTTCCCCCTGTCACATTTCAATACACAAAATGCAAAACACAGACTTTGCTGAATTACTCTCGGCTATTTTGTTTCTCAATGAAACAAAGAGCAAAACCAAAGCTTTCATGAGAACCAGCACAACATATACTTATAGTTGTCTATGCAGCAGTTCTGAGACTAAATACCGCCAACAGGAAAATCAGCTTGGAAAACTGAGGCTGCAACGCATGAACCACTGCATGAACAGCTTTTCCCAGGAAAAGAAAAAAAAAAAAAAAGCTATCCAGTTCTCGCAAATGCAAATTCGGACTTTCAGCAGACAGGGCTTGCAGACATACAGGTAAGCAGCGTACAAACGTATTTTCTGACATGCTCTCAAGGGCAGTATATTTTCTGAGACGCTATTACACCAGCTTTAAACAGCGACAGCATGTATCTCAGTAATGACCAGGTTGTGATATGTCAGCCTTAGCAGTTTCTAGGCACGCTCTGAGGGAATGTGTTGCTACTCCCCAGTTCGCACATTTTAGCAGGCTGCAATATATTGCTGTTTCTTTGAAGGCAAAAATAAGCACCGCACCATGAGAGCTGTCGCTTTTCTCTGCAGCTGTTCAAACTTCCCTAGCACCGTGTTTTAACAGAGCTTTCCAACAACGCTGTGTGCAAAACTGCCAACAGTGCCTTCTTGCGCATTTACTTGTAACACCCCATCTTGAGAACTTCACACGCCGCCAAAACCCACCAGATTTGTTGAGAAGAGTTTTTCAGCATGGGAAAACTGTTTCTCCTTTGAGTCAAAGTCTGATTACAGAGCTGAAAGAGGAGTCACACTCTCTCTCTCACTGGTGTGAATTAGCATAACTCCAAGGCTCAGGCCTTTTTTCCCCCCATATGCCTGCAAGTATGTAATTCATTTGANAGTCAAAGTCTGATTAAAGAGCTGAAAGAGGAGTCACACTCTCTCTCTCACTGGTGTGAATTAGCATAACTCCAAGGCTCAGGCCTTTTTTCCCCCCATATGCCTGCAAGTATGTAATTCATTTGACTTTTGGCATTTTTTTTTTCCCCTGCCTACAGCCCACAGCATAGAGCTACTTCACAAGAACTTTAATAGAGTTCAGAAGAGGCAAACTATTTCTCTGCTGCTCTGTCTACCTGCCTTTCTCCTCCCGCCACAGCCAGACGCAAAGACGCTTCAGCTAAACTCCGCAGAAGTTGCGCTTGGCTACGAAGTTAAGGACCAAATCTGCTTCCGCGATCCCTGCAAAGGGCATAAAACTGCATGAAAGGTGCCTCTCCACAGTGATCTGATCTAGTAGGTGTAAAAGAGTATTAACCACACAGCGGCCTAACAATAGCAAGCTCGCGGTATTTCTTTTTAAATTAAGGAGCGCGTTCTGCTCTCGTCTCAGCCCGTGTTTTTATATTCTTGGTTACCACGTTCCCATCTCATTCCTCCACCCAAATCAAGGGGGTGACAGCAGACACGGGCGCCGTGAAAACGTGGAAGGACTATTTCGGGGCAACCACCTCGGGTCATTCTGAACAAGAGCGCCTTGTTACGAATTCACTCCATGCTCCAGGCGCATCGTTCACCAGACGCTTTCCCCCTGCCCTTCCCACGAGCCACGGCTTTCACGTTCACAGACGCGCCAGCTCGAAACGCGGGGTATGCCAGAAAACGATACAGCCCCGGATCCACCCGCCGCTGTCACGAGGAGACCACAGTCGCGATAGCGGCCGCATGTCGGGGGCGGGACTCCCGACAGCCGCCCGGCTTCAGGCCGCGGGCTGAAGCGGGGCGGCCGGCCGGGCTCCGCGCTCACCGTCACCAAGCGATTTCAAAGCACCTCGCAACCGGCTCTCGATCCCCGCTCTCCATTTTACCCTCCCCGCCAGACACGAAGTGCCACGGCCGCCCCGCCCCGGGCCTTGCCCACCGNTCACCGTCACCAAGCGATTTCAAAGCACCTCGCAACCGGCTCTCGATCCCCGCTCTCCATTTTACCCTCCCCGCCAGACACGAAGTGCCACGGCCGCCCCGCCCCGGGCCTTGCCCACCGCCTCGCCTCACCGGGCCGCCGTAACGGCGGAGGCGAGGCCGACAGCGACCGGCGGGGCGGGAAGGGTCGCCCCGGTTCCCCCCCTAGCCCTCCCCGCGGGCGGCAGAGACCTGCTCTCCGGGAGCGCCGCGCCGCCTGCGCCTCCTTCCTCGCTGTCGGCGGGGAGATGC
>VZSC01019288.1:0-21237 GCA_013398225.1 Steatornis caripensis
TTCAGGATCAAAAGCAGAATAATATGGTAGGGTCCTCCTCGGCCACTTAAGCAAGGAGCTGGGTAGAGATGGAGAGCAGCACTCTACAACATCACCAACCCCCTCTAACAGCCCCATACTAGGCTTAAATAGGCTCCTGGGCCATGGTTGTGGGTGGAAGCAGCAGGTGAGGCTGCTTAGGGCCATTAGAGCCCATCAGTGCCCTGGCCATAAAGGGAGAGGGAGTGACCCTTGTGATCTCTCACCTTTATTCTGAGCATGATCTGTATGGGATAAAGTACTACATTGGGGTCAAACCAGGATAGTGTTGTAGTTTTGTGCCAGTCAAAGTGTTTATGGAAAGCCTTTGCCCATCTCTAACACAAGTGTAAATTAAATTTTATGAAATGCATTTTAAATGTACTCCATCAATCTTCTGAATGTATCACAAGCCTCCAGTTCATATTTTGGTGTCAATCTAGTGTGTCACATGGTTTTCAAACCAATAGAAGATCATACTGAAGGGTTTTTCTTTGTTTGAATTACTTTATTGGTTGAGTGGAAGGATTAAAGACAGACTAAAATGTTGTTATGATGGTGTAATAAAACACAGATTGGTTGTTCCTTCACTTTAAAACCTGCTTTTTAAGCACATTCTTCTCTTAGAAGCCAGAATGAAATGTCATTAAGCATCTGGACATAACAATAACTATTTAAAATTTGTTTGTTTTTCTTTTAATCTAGGCAACACTGAAGTAAAAAAACATAGAGTTAAAGATTTCAGACAGAAATTACTGTGAATGGCTCACCTTTCCTTATTATACATAGAGTATAGCACTCAGTTATTTTTAAAGTGACAGCTGGATAGAAAATGCAATAACTTCATAACCCTACTTTTTGTCATTATGTGTGAGACTTGATTCACATTAAAAAATAAAAACCTCAAGCATGCTTTTTCCTGCTTTTATATTATGTATTAAGTGTTGAGATTTCAGTGTATGAGAAGATACATGTGGAACTCTAGAATAATAAAAAAATGCTTAAATAATATATCAATGAAAAAAAGAATAAAAGAATACACCTTATATTATGCCATGGAACTGAAAAATGCTTGTTTTCCTGCAATGGGAAAAATTAATGTGAAACCTTTTCCCCTTTCTCCCAAAGACAGACATTTTCATTTCTTTCTATTTTTGACTATGTTTTTTTTTCCCTAATCAGGAAGGAACATTTCAATGCTGGAATCCACTTCATATCACTACAGACAAATATACAAAAATTTCTCTCACATTCTTGTCAGTTAAATTATTTATCAAGTGATCATGCTTTCTTTGTGCTTTTCTTTTAAGACAGTAGGACTTCACCCTTCACTCCTGCAATATTCTCCAAGCCCTTGAAATACCTCTCCCTTTGAATTACTGGTTATTGGCATTGAAGTATTTCTCTGCTCTTCTCCAGGACTTTGAAGCATGTCAGGAATTAATGTCAGGGTTTGGCACAGAGGAACTCTGCCTGTGTGGGAGAGAAGGGCTCTGTCCCTCCTGAGAGAAGTGAAAGAGTATACATGGCTGCGTGCCATGCCAGTGCTGGGACTTCTCCCCAGCCACTCTACTCCCAGGAGAAAGCTGCTTGTACAGATATGAGGAGATACGAGATTTTCACAAAAATGCCCAAAGGAAATATACACCTGTCCTCGTGCCTGAGATCAAGGCCTGGCTGCTGTGGAAGATGCATGCCACCGTAGTTGAACAATAAAAGCTTTTCTTTGAAACCAGGACTGCTTCTCAAGGGGAGGCTGGAAACTCAGACTGAGGAGTCAAGGCTCAGATGACGTTTATATTTTCCTACACTGGGAAAGTTGTTATTATTTCTGGTGTGGAGACCTTTATGGTTCTACTGCCCTATCAAATTGTAGAGGTGTCTGAATGCTGGTTATCACTATGTCTCAGGGTAGACTGCATATCAAGGATAGGAAATGCAAAATGTGAGCAGGGTGAAAAATCACCTCTCCCTCCCCATTTCCACCCCTATGAAATGCTGATTACTTGCTGATTAATATCACTGGCAAGAATACAAAAACAAATACTGTGTCTTCCTCTGCAAGTGTTACCTCCCACTCTTTCCTAGTCCAATGATTTTAGTATTTGGTTTTGGTATTATGTACTCCATCAGATTTTTTGTGTGAATGAAAAAAGAAAACCAACACATGGGATCATGCTCTTTGTGAGCATTTTTCTTTTACATATATGTGTGTGTATACGATACACTAATTTTCTCCTCTCACTTCAGCTTGCTTTATGATTTTAAATAGGCTTTGTCATTATTTCACAAGATCTGAAAACATCAAGCCTTGTTTATTACTGGGTATAAAAAGTGATGTATATATTAGATTTTCAGAAGTTTATCTTAATGAGTGTGAAAAGCAAATTTTCAGATTAGCCAAGTCTCATTCTGATCTGATACAGATTTAATTTTGGTGTCTGATGTACAGGCATGTATCACTATTTATCTTGTCAAGTCCTCTGTTGTTCATGCATGTACTTGTGCATCTGGGACAGGGTGTGAGCAGCCTAGCACAGAAGATAGCAGTAAAATTATTTAATGCCTTGTGAAATTATTGTAACGTAAAAAATCGCCAGTAGTGCAAAGCAAGAGAGCTATAAGTATAGATTTCTAATAAAACAGTTTATTTCATCCTTATTTATATATTCACATCAGATACATGAAAAAATGAGGGTTTGTCACAGATGCACTGAAGGAAATGCACAGTTTGAAAAGAAGAAAGCCATGAGAACTCTCTGCTAGTTGTGTAGGATTTTTGCCTCTATCAGACCTCAGAAGATGACCACAGTCAATGTGAAGCTTTGGGTGGGAGGAAAGCCTGGGTGCTTACTTGGTTACAGAGCTTTGTTCACCTCATCACCGATTCTTCAATGAGGGGCAAGATGAAACTCTGTCCTGATGCCAGATACCATGGTGTGAGTGTTTTGGAGTTAAATTTCATCATTTTTCTGCATCACCCACCAACATATACCCATTCATGTTCAGCAAAAGGCACTAAGCATCCATCAGAGCAAACACACATATCGTTCTCCGTTTGTCCATCATGCAGGACGTATAAGACAGGATTGGGCTTCCAGGAGTATTGTGGCCACGTTTAATGCTCCCATTCATCAGTCTTCTCTGAAATTTCCTCCACTGGAAAATGTAGGGGGTTTTTTTAGCTCTGTAGCATCAGTAACCTCCAAATTTTTATTCTTAGTCATCGGTCACTCCGCACTGACAAGTCTTCATATTCTGCCTTTGAAATAGCCGATCATAATTTTATCCCTAGATAAAAACCCAGAATGCTGCTAATTACTTCTGCTGAAAATTAGTACAGCTGAGACACAGCCCACCGATCCAGAATCATGTCCTCTGCGACCGGAGTTAGGACTTGATTTCATCGACAAGCTCTCTTGGCTCTCTAGAAGATGATGGCTGCCCTCTAGTGACAAAGATATTTCTGCTGACACATTGCAGCAGATGCAAACATGTTAACAAGTACTGTCTTGTAGATCAATATATGATAGAGGTTTGGATCTAAGAAAGATACAGAATCTTATGATCATGAGCAAAAGCACTGGGCTTGGAGGCGTTAGAAAAAGAGCATTCCAGGTTGAACAGACATGCCATCCTCAGTTGCGGCATTTTTTTTAAGGTAAATTTTTGTTTGATCAGAAATTCCCAGATTTTTTAAATTTCAGATATTTCTGTTATCAGCTGAGAACCCTATGATTATTACAACAAGACCAGAATAAGAACTCTGCATTGCAGAGATGTTCACTCTCTGCTACAAGCATCCACCTGACTTCCATGCATTCACTGACACAAAATATGTTTTTTACAATACTTCCATGTGTATCTGTGCATGTAAGTGTGTGTGAGTGCATCTCTAAGTGGTAACAGAGTCATGCTTTTATAATTTCCTAGGTGAAATCACAAGTTTAATTGAAGGGCCAGTTATGGAGTTCATCTCTGGAACAGTGCAGACGATATCAACTGCTGGAAACACAACTAGAAAGCATGAAGGTCTATATTGAGAATGAATAAAGAACTATACTGAACGTTTACATCAGTGTGTTATTTCATGTTAACTATGAGATAGTCCATAGAATATAATGATGGGATTTATAACAAATATATTAAAGAATATTCAGTGCAAACTCTTTGATTTTAATTGCTTCAGGAGAAGTTAAAAACTGATCTACAGGAAAAGCATGGGGAAAAATTATCATGTTTCTACATGATGATGCATCTCAGAATAAGAGATTTGGGGATAAAACATATATGTTTTATCTGTCCTGCTGTCTGTAAGAATCTAATTTTATATTTCTGAAGTGCTGTGTTTCTGATTTCCTTCGTTGGTAATTTCATTTCTGAACTTTTAAAAATCTTCTTTCTTATTTTGCTTTTTGATTTTAGTTGTTGTCTTCTTAGGATCTGAAAACTTGTCTTCCTTAACTAATGCTTTAAGCTCTCTGGTACTGAGAGAATACTACTACGTGACCTACTTTACACTCACTAATTTGTACTAAATATTTACCTCTTTTCCGTTCAGCAAGCTCATTCCTCTGTGCCATCATTCTTCTTGTGAATCTACTATGAATGGTAACATCATGGACTTTCAAAATTTGTAAAACTTTCCATCTCAAATTTGCTCAAATCTCGATAGCAATCTTGAAGTCCAAATCTGCAATTCAAGTTGACATCTCATACTTCAAAAGTAGCGAAGTCTTACTTGTGGGTTGGGCAAACACAAACTGAAAATCATATTGACTCTCATTCAGGGATAATTCCTGTTTAGGAAAGCCATTAAGCACATTTTTAATTCACATTGTAATGTCATATTGCCAAAGTATATAGCCTTTTATAACAAAGATAATAATCTTTCTATCCAAATTATATAATAGCGACTCTGTCAGATTTACTGTCCTTAGCTAGGAAAATGCATAGGGAAAGCATTTCCTTGTTGACAAGAGCACTTACTATATGCTGAAGAGTTCCATTGTCTTCAGTGGGATTTAAACAAATTAGAAATGTCTTCCCAAATTTTAGTTGTTTCTTGAAATAGGGCTTGGGAGAGGATAAACATAAGCCACTTCCTTCTGTCCTGGTGTATGCATTTTTTCTCCATACTTACGTGGCATTTTCAGTTTAGCTTCAGATATTTTATTACTGAAAAGTTTAGCTTCATCACAATAAAATATTTCCAAGTCTTTTCTACATTTGGCAAAGTCATAATACTGAATTAATTATTTTTGTACACAAGGAGAATATAACAACATTTTATTGTAAGAAACCACATGAACTGTCTGGAATGCAACATTTTAACACAGATAATATTCATGAACTAGTCTGGCATTGCACCTGAACAGGTGGAAAGTTGGTTATTTTACACATCTTTGTATAATAAGGAACCCTTCACATGAAGAAAGGTGTGCTCTTGAGAGACTTCTCCAGCTATTGTCTTCCACCTATGCTAGGTGCTGAAAACTGCAGCAGTTCTGTCACTGTCCCCCTGCAGCTGGCCAATGGGAAATATTGGGAGATCCATAAAGGTGAAAATTTCTCAAGCCTTGAATAAAACACCTGTTTTCTTTGTAACCACTTGCAGCAAATTTCAGTGCTTCACTCCAAGCTTATTATAATCTGTTGGTTTATCCAAAGGAATGGAGTTGTTTTCCCTTGTTATTCACTGGTTTTGATAAGACTGTTGCAGAACACACCTGGCTATACTGTTGTCATCCCCTTTAACATCAAACCATGACAAAAATATACTCATGAAGTGCTGCAATATCCATTTCAGCATTCCATGCCAAAAGAAACAGGTGATTCTCATTTTTACACACTGTGATCACTTGTCATGGCCTTTCCAACTTTCCTTAGTCAATGAGCGTTCAAACTATGTCCCAATTTACTTTATAAAATGGAATTATATAGTCTTTAGACAGATACCGGCAATTCTACTTCTGCTGACAGCATGGTGTTTTGGTTATGTGCAGTGCTTATCTGGAGAAAGGTGACATCCTCCTTTCATATGCAACAGAAAATCCTGGTTTGATATTGGACTTCTGGCTAACATTCAATGCCAATCCAACTGTGTCTTATACCCTTGTCTTCCTGGTCTTCTCTAAGCCTCTTCTCCTCTTGCCATGCCTTTGCTTTGTTGAAATCATGCAAGAGACCTTTGTAAAAGGAATCTAAACCCAAACCAACCTCTACATGCTCATAGGATACATCCTTCATGAACGTACACAATGACTGCTTAAAATCATTCTGAAGGATGGTGGGGAACACATTCATCTAACTTTCTTTTCCTTCCAGAAGTATGTGACCCTGTACATTAGTTTCTCATGAAAATAATTCCATGATAACATTTTGAGATTCAAGCATCTTAGTTCTGTTCATTTTACTGAACTTCTATATCTTATTTTGCTTTATTTTATATGCTCTGGATCAGGAAGCAATACTGCATTGTGTTATACCAGCTGAATCTCTGGCCTTGTATCTGTCTTATATTTTTCCCTGATAATGTTTCCAAGTGATAAAAATTGGATCCAGATGCTAAGTTCTTTAAATAGGTGCACTTCATCACCTTAAGTCTTACCAAATCAAGGAAAGTATACTCATGGTTAATATAATAGTTGATTTCATAACTATGTAAAAACATCTTGTATAAGAGATCCATGTCTTTCACTTAAAGCTGTATCAGCATCTGCCTGTGGAAATCATAGTGACCTCAGATATTGGTCAAGCTTTGCGAGATATCCATAATAATTTTCTGCCACTGAAGCAGGGGTGTGCTGTCCACTCCAATGCTCCTCTGCACTTCTCAATGGCTTTCATCTGACCCTTCCTGCAGTGACTCCGTTCTGCTACTTGTCAGTCCAGTAAAGGACAAACAAGAGGGTTCCACTTAGTGATCTTCATTGCATTGATTTGAACGGTGAGCTCATTCTGAAGGGTCTGACGAGCACCACAAAGCAGGGCAGCTCCAAGCACAAGGGCAGTAGGAATCAAGGAAGGGGAACAAGGCTTTTCCCTTTCAGGGGCTGTAAGGTGTTTGCCATCTCATGTAAGTTAACTCTAAAGATTCTTCATGTTAAGTTATTTTTATATGCCAGATTATTTTGCTGTGGACTAGTTGGTTTATGTTGGGGTTTTTAGGAGGGGAGGGGGTTGTTTGTTTTTATTTTTTCATCCATCTCTTTGATAAATTGGGCTGCTAAGCTTAAATTTTAGAATGATATGCCATTGCATCAATGTCAAAATGTTTCCTTTAGATAAGACACTTTTGGTGAAAATCTATAGAAAGTGGAGAGGGGTGGATGAAACATCACTCTGGCATTTCCAAAAGAAGGCAACAGCAAGAAAAGGATGAGAAGATCACTGAACTGAGGAGAAGGAGTATGGCAATAACACTACCTCTAGGAACCCCACATTCCATGCAGTAACCCATGCACATTCAGTGGACATTTTGATGTAGTGTCATTTTCTTGATCTCACTTTGTTCCCACGCATAGTGAAAGCAAATTACGAAATCTCAGAAATTGCTATGAAACAGCTCTTAACTTAGGTCTTTGTCAAGGGACTGTCACTTAGTTTGTACCACAACCAGAACTCTAACCCAGCTGATCTCTAGGTGCTACAGAGATATGGATGTTTAATCATGATGATCAGCATTGAAAACATAACTTTTTGAAATATTAGCTGTTTTGTATATAGACTGTCTTTCTAATGGAGTGTCTAAATTTCATTCTTTGTCTCGGATCTTGATTTTGCAGGGTTATGTGGTTTTTTGTAATAAAGTAAATTTCCAGTAATTTCTTCTGATATTGTCATCATCAGTTAGTAACACCTGGCTGGATATGTAATGTAACACCTCTTCCAACGGAGTAAGCCCATCTACAGAGCAATTTATCAATACAGCTGCCTTGAGCTGTGTCCCAGAGATTTTATTTTAGACCAATTCTGCCCTTTCAGAAGTGTCTCATAAAGTCTACTGATGGATCATATCTACTTTTGCATTGACCTGTATATCTTAGCAATTTGGCAAGCAGGAAGACTTCTGCTGACATCAGCATGAGCATTTATGTCTTGTTCCATGCTGGAAAGCCGTTTGGAAGAATTTAACACTGAAAAAACCAGTAGATGACTCTTTGAAGAGTACACTCACAAGAATGGTGCCAGTAGTAGAGAGGAGCTAATATTAAAAATTTCTGTGGAGGAAAAAAATGTGGGTAGAGGAAATGGAGCTATACAGCTTGAAGAATGGCAAAGAAGATCAATGTGTTTATAATCAATAAATCAATTTGCTAATCCAGGTGGAATTCTGCAGCTGTAGGATGTAGAGGGTAAAAGGAGGTGAATGGGGTAGGGGTTTTTTTAATAAGAGAAAATCGATATCCTAATCAAATGTCAGATGTGACACAATGAGTAGAGAAGAGAATCTATATAATGTATGGTCCTAAATTGGTTTCCTAGAATACCCACGTTAATGATGAAGGAACTCATTCTAAATGAGTGTATATTGGCATCGTTTAATACAACTACCATAACTTAACTTGCACCAGCTGGGAAATCAGCTTAGTTAGCATATCCAACGATAACACTAGGGTAGAATTGCCCATTTTCCTTGGTGATGCTTGTTCTGTATGGATAACAGTAAATTTATACAGGTTTTAAGTAAAATCAAGCTCATTGTGTGGATAGTTTGGAATTGCAGGCAAGTACGATGAAGCTTTTCTCAGCCTCGATTACAAAAAAGGCTTCCCTCTGCCTCTCTGTTCAACAACAAAGTTTCTCACTAGCTGGATGTCTCTAAGCTATTGCAGCTGAAGACCTCACATTAACATGAACTAATGAATGCCCACTTCAGGATATCATGATGCTTCTATTGCTATACTGTATAAATTATAGACAGATCATATACATGCTTTTGAATCATTTGAGTTTAATAAGGCTCCACGGGCAAAAGAGTTTACAACATGGCTCTTACATTTTGCAGAAAACATTTTGGAACAGGCCACAACAATAGTCATTAAATACATGCCACATTCTTTGTGTTCTATATATAATTCAAACATTCTTATTAGTTTATTAAAACATCATGTTTATTAAAGAAGCAAGTTTATGATTAATGTGGAACTCATTGCATATATACAATATAAAAAAAATCAAAATCTTTAAAGAATCTTTATAGAAGCTCTCATTTTTCCATCATGAATGTTCCCAGACTTGTACATAAAGAGTCAGATTGGCTTTGATGATGTATGGGGTAGTGAAACAAGGACAGGAGAAATGAACAGACTCCTTCTTGGGTACATAGAGAAATAAATAAAATTATGTCTAGATACAGGAAAAAGAAAGGAAAACAGCAGATGTGATGGATGTAATGTCTTCATTTTTCTGTTATTCTCAAATTAACTACTCATTCTTAAGGAAACCTTTTGAACTTTCTGATATGACTGGAGTTATATGTGAATATATCAGTTAAAAACAGCTGTGGACTAGAAAGCCAGTTATTTCTTGATGCACTGAGCAATTTAAAGTTGTTTTCATAACTAGTTAGTTCAATCTATGTTCATGTAAAATTTGTGTAAAATAAACTGCCTTGCATCTGCCACATGAATTACATTTTTAGAAGGTCTCCTTCTTCAGCTGTCATCCTCTGCAGTATGCTCATGAAGAAAGAATTTTTAATTTAGGAAAGGATAAACCAGAGAATTTTACATTGCAGGAAAAAGTAACAAAATGATGTGTCAGATCTGTTTCCTGAAATGTGCAATTGTGTAGCTTATCTAGAAAAAATATACTAATTGTTTTATTACAATCAAACCTATAAAATTTTTAAAGAAAATAATTTCTGTAGTGTAATTCCCAAGTTCTCATTTTTATCATTTTCACATTTTGAAATAAGTTGATCATAAATAATTTGGAGATCACCAGTGCTGAAAAAGCATTCTTCTTGTTAAGGAGTAATCTGAAATATGATTACAGTTCAAAAGAAAAAGCAAAATAATCAAGTTGTCCATTCCCTTCATCCAGGTTAACAGCTAAATAAGTGGATTATTTGAACAGATTATTTGCAATATATATTTGCATTCAGTTGTACATTATAAACTAAAAGCTGAATCTGGATTTTTTTTCTCCGAGTGTGCAGAAATTCTATCAAGGTTCTTGCTTTGCCTTGCATAACATTTGTTGCTTTTAACACATCTCAGCATTGTTTAAAATCAAAGATGATATGGTTTCTGCATCCTATTGTTCAGTTATTTAAAACATTTTCCGAATTACCAGAATTCAATAAATATCTTTTTTATTTCAAAGTGAAATTATTAGTTCTGAAACATTCCAGATGGTTATTAGAGGAAACCTGATACTTCCCCACAGTAAACATGTAACAGTCAATATGTTACATCTCACTATGGATTGTCTTTCACAGTCAGGGTACACAAAATACCTAGCTCCCAAGCTACCTTGACTTCTCACAAATAGAGGTAATAAAAGTGATCTTTTCAGCTTGGATACTCTGGATCAGATCAAGCACCCAAGCATTATCAAAAATTGTATCTGTTTGTTTTTCAGTGTCATCCTGATATGTCTTACCCCTTCCAAGAAATTGAAGATAGCAATTTATATTAATGTTGCCTCTTTCTTGGGCAGCACTTGCTTTTATATATAATTTGAGGGAGAAGAACAGAAGGAGACAATTATTGTAAATGCTCTATTGTAAATAGCTATAGTGGAAAACATTTTGCTTTTTATATAGGCTGGATTATGATCATAGTGGTGGAGGCTTTATATCACCTTGCTGCTACTACTGAGCTTTATAATGTTGAAAGCATAATACACATGGAACATGTTTTCACTTTATTAAGTTTAGCATTTTCTTATCTGTTCTTAAACTCTGGTTGCATCTGTCTAAAACTTGTAATTTAAAAGTTGTGGCCTTGGGCCAAGTTCTCAGATACTAGGAATTGTTAGTGACATCAGCAGAGTTATGACAATTTATACTTAGTAAGGTCCTATTTTCTTAAAACTACTGAAAACTAAGGAACAATAATTAAAACTTTGATAGAAGGCATTAAATATCTTTGAAATCATTCGCTGCTAGCTGATATGGGAAAAATCAGATAGAGAGACCTCTCTTGTGGGTAGTCAAAATACTGAACACCAAAGGAAGTTTCTGATGGTTTGAATATATGAATGGTATTGCTGCTAATAGGGAACCTGAAGATTTAATTGGTTTGCTGTAAACATTACAAACACATTTGCATGCTTCCATTCACTTTGTGTGCTGTGTATTAGATAGATAGTATTCACACTGATAGCTGCAATTTAATTACATGAGGTCTGTTCGTTATTCAATTTCAGTTGTGTCATCCCATTATGTCGGCTATGAAGCATTGCAAGGTTCAATACAGCATGTATCATGATGTTGGAGAGATAATGCCATGCAATGCCTCAATTTTGGTTGTAAGGATTTTCACCCAGATTGGAATCAATGTTGTAAATGGTTATTAAATCCACACGTTCTGGCTAACTGAAACAAAGTGAAAGATCTGAGGAAGCACATTATTTTTTATTACAAAGAACAATTGCAATGAATAGTAAAATTGCTCACCATTGGTGAATCCATCAATATGCACAAACATATCGAACCTCGTAGGACTGAGGACCCTGCCCACAGGCTATCTTCTGAGGCTTAATGAATTCACTGTATGAACAAATTGATTCAGCCATTCCAGTTACTCAATTTACTACAGCTGCAAAACAAATGACTGGAGTGATACTCCGGGTTGTAGAGTGCAGATTTGCTTTCTCCTCATCTACTACTAAGGATTGTCCACACACTTTGAAAATGCCATTGCACTTTCTGTTTTGTGCTTTTGTGGAATACACTTTCTGATCAACAAAACCCACTTGAATGAGGACCATAATCATCACTTTCTCAAGGGTTCGATAAGTACAATGCATTTGGACACTGCCTTGTTAGAGTGGATTTGCCGAAGGATATTAAAGAAAAAGGGTGACAGGACGATGTAAAAGTATGTGAGATAGGTTTGAGAATAAGTCTTTTGCAAATATTTCACCATCTGATATGGTTCCTAAGACTTTCTAAGATAAAGTATTTGAAAGTGGAGGAGGACTTTCTTAAACACATTCATATAAACTTTCTTACTGAAGGGAAAAAGTGCTCCTGACTGGAATCTCAGAGGGAACGCATGGATTCTAGGATGGGAAACTTAATACAGCAGATATTGGGGTGAATGTTTTGGGCACGAAGTAGATTAGAAACCACAAATTTACAGAAAATAAATCTGTAATACAGCTGAGTGTTGCAGGAAGCTGTAAATGTCTGGGACAAGATTATGAGTAGCATCAGTGTCATTGGATGGGAAGGTGCTCCAAGTCATTTGTTAGGTGAAATAAAATATAGAGGATCAGGTAAGACATGAATAAGCACTAAAATCTATTTTGTCTCTCCTTGATTATTCTGGATTACTACTCCTTTTAATTTGTACTGCTGATTTCATAGCTAAAAATAGATATGAAACCCTATTGAATAGTCGATTAGGAGATTGGTTTACAACAAATTGTTTGTAATCCACCCTTCAGTTTGATAGTCTCCCATTTCTACAACCCTACAGAAGGAAAAGAAAAAAACAAATCTTAAACCCCACATTTTTATAAATGTCCCCTCAAGGTCTCAGGAGTATTTACTACTTACCATTCATCTCTCCATAGTGGCATGTAATTAAATGCTGCTTCTGACTTTCAAGAGAATATTGAATTTAGAAAAGTAATCTCTTAGTAAAATGCAGATTGTTCATGCTGCGAGTTTTAGGGACCCTAATTTCAACGAAATGCTTTATCAACTGTGGATGTTAGATGAGCAGGATAAAACAATTGAGGAATCCTGCTATTTGGGAAATTACTTTTTTTATGTTAAATGGAGGAAAATGGTGAACCTAATAAAGTAAAAGAGAAGGGGACTATCAATGACTCCCTTCAAGGCAGTCTGCCAGGCAGCCTTGGCCAGATCTCCGCAGTACTACCTTCAGATTTTATTAAATTAAAATAAAACCTGTCATCTTGGCTTTCATTGGCACAGTCAAATGCACAGTTTTTTAGTTAGTTCCAACATCAGCCTTGCACTTCCAGGCGGCATTAATATTTCACAACATAATATACACAACTCTGTGGCATTTTTTACATATCTGGCAAACAGTTCCTGAAAAATATTCTGCTAGAAGTTAAAAAAGCAGTGTTACAATCTATTTGATCATGTCAACTCCTATTCACTGTTTTCCCTCAGGGACCAAAGCATTTGGAAATGTAAATCAAAGAATGAAAGAAATCAGAAATGGAAAAGTCCCATTAGGTCATCTAATCCAATCCTCTAGTAGCACATAATTGTTCCCCATAATACATTTTCCACAGTTTTGTTCAGTCTGATTTCAGATACTCAGGAACACTGCTCGCTGACATGCTTTTTGAAAGCTGGATGGGTAGAGTTCAGACAGACCCAACATGATCTTTAAGTTTACCTCTTGCCTCTTCTGATTTGTCCTGGCAGTCACAGCTTTGTAGGGGTTCATGCAGGCACTAGAGGTTGCCAAAATGGAAAGGAAAAGCTGCAGCAGCATGCTCTCCCTCATTTCATGCCTGGGATTTTCCTTATGTAGAAGGCTAAAGTAATGCAAACCAGAGCTACTTCACATGTTGGTTGGAGCAGCTTTATCATCTAGTTCGACTGCTGCTGTCAGAGACTTCAGCCATGAATCTTGCCTAGAGAACTCCTGTGTGAGTCCTGAGGAACGAAAGCGCCTACTAGACAGATTTCACCATTAGTCACAGTGCAGTCTACACAGAACTTAACAACATGAAGACCTACTAGCTGTCAATGACTTACATTATCCCTTTCTTCTCCCTCTCAGGGCCTTGGACTGCCCCTGGTAAGAATGGCAACATCAGAGGAACATGGTTGTCCTGGAGGAGTAGTTCAGAAAGTGTAGTAGTAATTTAGCCTTTCCCAGGAAAACATCTGATATATTCCAATTTTATTCCAGTAGTGGTAGATAACCAAAATTATTGGGCTGATATCAAAGATCTACAGAAAGCTCTTCCTCACATTACTGTGCATTCGGAAAGGTAGAGACATGCCTGCTCTCTGAAGGACAGAGGACCACACAGCAAAATTTGTAAGGACATAAAGGAAGCATCTTCTTTCTCTGGGATGGATCAAGGGAATCAGGAAGCCCAGCAGATACACTAGCATGAAGACCAGATGCTACAGTTATTGCTCTCTGCTTCTCCTGAACACCTGTCTGACTAATTGTTCTTGAGTGTCAGCTTCTCCTGAGACACATGTGATGGATGTGCTTTCACCTCCATGGCAAACGTACTTAGCAAGAGCATTTTCTGGTCAGGAATTGCTTGCATTAATTAACACATTTTCCATCCATTTAACCAACAGGTATACTTCCACCAGTCACAATGGACATCTCTTTCATCCAAGTTCCAAGATTATTTCTTACATTCTTTGAGTAAAGCCCAAAGGAGACATGATCATTCATACATTCAAACAGAAGTCAATCAGCTCCTCTCTCTGTTTTTGTTAGGTGGTAAAATTCAGAATAGATATGGAAGAATTTTGGGGCATCAATAAATAAATAAAAATAAACAAACAAACAAATAATAAATAAATACATAGCATAACATAACATAACATAACATAACATAACATAACATAACATAACATAACATAACAAATCTGTTTAAGATCATTACCTGACCTTGACTTATTCTGCAGTCTCCGGGAGGCATGTCATAGGATGAGCATGAAAGCGTGTGCAGGGCCACAAGATCTTGCTTTGATATGTTTTTCTAACAGGTCTCAGAAACCTCTTCTATCATCATTCTTGTGTATTTGAGACAAACTAGGTCTCACAGGTAAAAAATGACAATATTTTAGTTCACACTTGCACATTCTCTGTACAAATTGAAAGTTAATCGAATCCTGAGGATTACCCCGATAGAGAGAATAAGCATACTTACCCCGTGTCTGTCTTTTGGCACTTTTTGAACACCTTTTCCCTGAAAATCGTGACTTCTAACTTGTATACTTTTGGTCTTAGTTACTGACCTTGGAAAAAAAGCCCTGTTAAGTGGGCTAGTGACAGGTAGCTTGGAAAATTCAAGGCACTAGTACACAATCGTAAGGACCTCGGGTATTGTCCCTGGAGATACATTATCCTTGTCAGTATTTCTTTCTTGCTTACAGTCTCCTTTAACACCATAAATTCAGAATGTTATCAAATAAATCAAGATATGTATTATTTTCTATAGAAAATAATATAGCTGTTGTCCTTATTGTCTACATTTAGATATATGTAGATGTGCAGTGGATAATTCTAATAAGCATGTGATTAGTCAGAAATCAATGTACTAAGGAAAAAATACAGGCACTTTTTTCGATGTATGCTGCATCTGTTACAAAAGTTGACTTATATATGCACTTGAAAATACATGTGTTTTCATTTTGTGGTAGAGATCCTATTTATTTCATTTCAGATCCACTGCAGAAACTTGACATGCAAGTGAATAATTTAACATCATTGGAGAGATTTTAAGATTCTCGAGCTGTGGAGATTTATGCAAAGTGTTTATGGAACTATGGAAAAGACTTTTTCACCATTAAAGGTCTACATACGTATTTTCTTAAAAGGTATGTCATGGACTTTGTTTATTTACAGGTATGATGTAAAACCTCTAAATGAAGCCTTGAATTTTGTGAACTGTGTCCTATAAACAAATTTACACTAAGGAGTCTTTCAACTATCTGTAACAGCTGACACTCTTTCAGAATTTCTAAACAACAGCTATAGTTTTGGTCATTTTTTGCTCATTTACCATTCCTGTAGGGAAAACAGAATTCACAAAATGTAAGCAGCACATTCTCTCTTGTGCAAAGAATTCACCCCAAGAATAAGAAACAAGGCTGTGAGCATATTATCATCCAATTATTCCACAATCCACTATTTTGCACTTTTGAATTTCCATTGACTTCAGTAGTTACTTGCAGTTTTATTTTAAAAACAGGACTTTGAACGGTAAGAATGCAAAATACTGTCCACTCCATGCAAAGTTGATTAAAAAAAAGTATTCATATGAAAATACTTTCAAAATACTAAGCTAAATGATGAGTAGAGGTGCCAAAACAGGTTGATAAATCCTTCAATGATCCTGTATATTTTCTAGCAGTTTTAAAGTCATACTTGAATTTCTTGCCTTTCAGCATAATGAGCATACCTTCTATTTTTTATTGTGAAAACAATTAGCAGCTGCATCTTAACAAGAAATGTTCAGTAAATCTCATTCTCATATATGAAGGCATTTTCAGAGAAAACTCGTTTCTATAGCGTTTTAGGCTGGCTTGTGAGAAAGGAGGAATTCCAATGTTTTCTAAGGTAACAAAATTCTATCATCTTCCCTCAATTGTTTTAAAAATGATTATATGAGCCAGTGTATCAGTCACATTATTTTTGTGGTTGTTTGTTTGGCTTTGTTTTGTTTTTACAGAAGTGTGGCTTGAATTTTTGGTCCTTCTCCCACACACTGCTGGTATTTTGGGGAATAAGACTTGAAGGGTAGTTGCTCAGATTCCTGCCACTGAATGAATTAAAAAAGAAACTGCTGTTTCTTTGAGACTGCTGACTTAAAGAGTCCAGCAGAAAAAAGTTAAGTACCATGCAGACAGAAAGCATGACCCTAGATTGAAAGAATAAGAATTTCTTTCTGAATTTGGAACTTGGCCAAGCAAAAGTGAAGATAAACACAAGCAGGTTAAGATGTTTGTTTATTCTGTGTTAATAAATAAGCTTCTCCAGGATTAAGTCTCTTCTGTCTAGATTATATCTGCTTGCTAATATATTCTCAGTGAAGCCAAATGGAACGCAAATAAGGTCTGGCTTATTCAGTTTTTAAAAGGCATAAGGTAGGGTAGTGTGTATAACTTTTTCACTTTATTTCTTCAGCAATGATTTCCTGATGACAGAAAGAATACATAACTAACATCCCAAATTGTTTGGAGTGTAAATGTTCTTTCATTAAATCTCTTTGTCTACCGTGTTCGCAAGAAAGGAATTGGCCTCAACTGAAAAAACAATATTATAAATATACAAGCCCACAAAGAGGCTGGAGTAGTAATGAGAATGTACTGCTGTCTCATGGCACTTTCTGCACTGTTTGATCGTTTTCATTTAAAATTCATGTAGAAACCAACATACTACAGGTTGCCTGCATCATCACAACCAATTACCAATTTTGGCTGAGTTTTCAGTGTCAGCAAAGATGGAACTCATTTGTCTCATGGTTCCCTATTAACTTTAGCATATTTATGTGAGGCTGTAAGACTCCATCTGTGCAGTGTTAGGGTCTATAATGCTTTATACTTCTCATTTATCTGTTTCTCTAAGCTAATATTAAATGGTAAGGCCTGATCCTGTAAAATCCATTCATGTCAATGTGATGACCGCACTGATTTGATACCCTAAGGCAGGACGCCTACTGAATCATCCTATTACTTTAGAATATGCCTATTGCCTCTGTTTGAGATGGCCTAAAAGAATGACTGCCAGAGAAAAAGAAACAATTTTCCAGTATTCTTCTTGCAAATGAGTGTTTTTTCTGTAGGTAAGCAGAAAATGTAAAATAACACCAATTTTTCTCATAATTTACTAGTCAATCTTGTTCAGTTTGGGGACCATTCATTTAGTACATACCATTTAAGACAAAGCAAATCTATGTTTGTCGTGCTCCCTTCACACTGTTACATTTTTATTGATTGCATAGTGACAATTAAATTATTGTGCTTTAAGCCACAGTAGGCACATACATTTCCCCCTCTCCTTTTTCTTCCACCTCTGCCTCATTCTCTCTCCTCCTCACCCCTATTTTCCCTCCCCTCCTTTTTCAATAGATTTCTCTGATTACTGCCTGATATGGGCATTAGACTGTTCTAAACCTCTGCATTTCCTGTCCTGATTGAGTGCATAGCTGTCCCCTGAAGAAAGACATTTGAAGAAGTGGCAGTATTATTCTGAGCTTCAAAAATGCCAGTAAAGCTTGATCATCTCACCTGTCCACGAGTAGAGTTAGAGGGCATAAACTGTCTCATGAATTTACACTGAAGTTATTCTCACAACCTATAAACAATACTTTAATCAGCGTGTGTGCATGTGTGTGTATGTGCATGTAACTGCTCAAAAGCAGGATCCAAATCTTGCTGAAATCAATGGGAGCCTTTCAGCTGAATTCAGTAGACTTCGATTAGCATCACATGTACCAGATTCACTGACTAAACGCAGTTGAAAATTCATCTGTAATAGCTTCAGATACTGTAATATTTGATAGAGAGTTGTGCAGTGGCAATGAATTAACTACTGCAAACTGAGTATGAAAATACATAAAACAAAAGGCTTTATTGTTTGACATGTATTTTTGGGTGCAATTTTAAGATTCAAAATGTGCAGAGTAAGTTAAGGTAAGTATAGAAAAACTTAGGAACAGCCTTCAAATTTCTACTCTCAGTCCTCTACTGGTTTCTGCTCTTTAAAATTTACTGTTTTCCTCAGTCTCCATGAGCAGAACAAGGGTGACTGTCTCTTTGCACTAGGATGCTGGTCCCACAAGCTGGAGGATGCGGGCACTGCTGCACTTGTTTGATGGACAAACAGAGGATTTCACTTTTCAGGGCTGTCAGTCTAGTCACATGCCGGTGATAATAAGTTCATAGATTAAGATAGCCTTGCTTTCTGTAGTCATAAAGAATGGCATAGAACTGTTCTTCAAAACCATTCTTTCAAATTCAAAATACTACAGCTGTTCAAGACTCTTTTAAATCATCAGTCTGGATTTAGATGTTCCTAAGCCAACATAAACATGTCATTACAATAAACCTTCGACATATTTTCACCTTTCAGGAAGTGATAATCAAGTTAGATGGAGTATCTTCATTCTACATTCTCAAGTCTCCAAAGGAACATTACAAAGATGATACTATGGTTTAAGGTGTTTTTACCAGAGAATATATATATGGAAAGAAAAAGTACCAAGTAAAATAATCTTCAAGCCGTTCAAATAATCCATTAAGATCTTTTGGTGGTTAAGAGAGGTTGGATATAAATGCATCACCCAACTCTAAGGAAAGCTATCAAATATTCCTTTTTCTTGTTGTTGTTAAGTTACAAGCAAAATGTTTCAGATAAATATGTTGCTTCTATTTTGACTTTGAACCAGAAAAAAAAAAAGCGACATTTTGTTGTGCTTCCTGTAAAGTGTCAGGCTTAACTTTAGCAACCTCAGAAAAAAATGAACTCTTGGCATAAATAAATTAACTGATAATGTGACTAGTAGATTATTCAATGAATAAAGTACAGTAGTTTTTTAAAAACAACCCTGTTCTTTTCAACTGCATGTTTTCATTCTCCTTGCACAATTAAAGACAAGACTGCTGAGCCTATTTTCTTCTATGAGGTGAGATCATTGGTGTGACAAAATGTTAAAATGCAGTTGTTTTAACCACACATAAAAGAGTTGACACTGAGCCTGAATGGACAACAATAACTCTGTTGGCACGATCTTAGGTTCTTTTTTATCTTATGAAAATGAAACATAATTATACCTGAAGAGGTATAGAATCTGTTCCTGGGAGCTTTATTTCTGTTAGAATTTCACAGAGGCAGCAGGACATAACTACCTTGGGTTAAGTGCTTTGAGATCCTATAAACTTTCAGATCTGTAGAAAGATATCATTATCATATCAGTCACACAATCTAGTATAAAAAAACCCTGAAAATAAACACCAATGCCAATTAGGGAATGGAGGAAATTGCAAAGCAGTGTGCCTGTTCTTTCAGTGAGAAATAAAGTACGTGATTATTGTCCTATAGTTTAGAGATAGTGGAGAACATTTGTTTCCTCGTAGAAAAGAATATAACATGACAGTTACTATTTTTACTTCTGTTTAAGAATGTTAATTGAAATCTAAACTAGCAATAGAAAACCTAGTTTTTAACACACTAAGACAAATATAAGATGTAGTGTCAAAGTATAAAGGCTAGACTTAGCATAAGGTGCAGGAAGGGAAATTGACAATGTATAATTATTATTCCCAAGAGCAAAAGAAGAAAACACACCTGTTCAATCTGTATTTCTGTAACAAACACTGAGAACAGGACTGAAGAAGAAAAATTCTACGGTGTCTTTGCTATTCAAGCAGATAATATTTTATAATGCATGCATCTCTAGATTCATAGTGTAAAAAGTCAGAACAGAGCACTGTTATCTAGAAATACCAAGTTATATCTGGTTCTAACACTACTGATTTGACATGTGAACTTCATTAAGCAACTGAAGCCTAGATCCAAAGAAAAACTTAGATACTGAGAAAGTAGGTGCCTGACCATAAATTAGCATAAAAGAAAATCGTTTCCATACAGACACATTAGTAACATGCAGGGAGAGAGAGGGACATCAGGTGAGGAGGCAACCAAAACTAGCAGCCCACAGAGAAGGATGTAGCTGAGAACAGCTGACAGAGAATCTGCTGCACACAGGGTAAATCGTTACTCCTGCTTCGTCTTCAGTTATTTCAAAACTGGGTATTCAGTACTCTTTTCTGATTACTTGCTTTCTACAATTGCTTTAGGTCTGTTATTTCAATTTTAAAGGACTGCTAGAAGAACATAGGATGGCGGTAATGGTTGCAACATGTATAGCAGCCGAATGACTACAGTGATCATGAAGTGTCCTGTTTCAGTGCCTTCCACAGCCTGAGACTTGCTGTGCTGGTTTTAGCTGGGATAGATTTAATTTTCTTCACAGTAGCTAGTATGGGTCTATGTTTAGGATTTGTGCTGAAAACAGTATTGGTAATACAGGGATGATTTAGTTACTGCTGAGCAGTGCTTACACAGAGCCAAGGCCTTTTCTGCTCCTCACCCCACCCCACCAGTGTGTGGGCTGGGGTGCAAAAGGACTGGGAGGGGACACAGCTGGGACAGCTGAATCCAACTGACGGATATGAAGACTTCGCCTTGGTCAATGAGGATTGGGTTAGAGAGCAGCTAGGCAAACTGAACACCCACAAATCCATGGGCCCCGATGGGATGCACCCACAAGTGCTGAGGGAGCTGGCAGATGTTGCCA
>VZSC01019288.1:22402-44683 GCA_013398225.1 Steatornis caripensis
CACCCTGCTCTAGGAAAACCTGCTTTAGCAGGTGGGTTGGACTAGATGATTTCCAGAGGTCCCTTCCAATCCCAACTATTCTGTGATTCTGTGATATCCCATACCCTATGATGCCATGGTCAGCAATAAAACTACGGGAGAATTTTACAGGGAAGTTGCTGCTCGGGGACTGTCTGGGCATCAATTGATTGGTGGTGAGTAATTGTTTTCATTTGCATCACTTGTCTTCCTAATATTATAATATTATAATTATTAAACTCCTTTTATCTCAGCCCATGAGTTTTCTCACTTTTACCCTTCCCATTCTCTTCCCCAATCCCACTAGAGGCGGAGTAAGCGAGTGGCTGTGTGGTGCTTAATTGCCAGCTGGAGTTAAACCATGGCACTTGCATATCTGGTCTCCCCTCTTTTTAGCTCTTAAAAATACCCATGAAAATATAGTTGAGGTCAGCAGCCATTCCTGTTGTTTAAATTGGCCAGCCTTTAGAAAGGACTGCAAAATGAATTGGACCAGAAAGATAGAAAAAAATAAGTGCAACTTTGTGTACCAGTGATGAATAGCATTTATCCAGGAAGCAGTAGTAGTCTGGATTTCAGTTTTTGAGTACATTATTTGATATATTAAAATATAAATTATCTTGTGTGTTGTAATTTCTTAACTGGTATTTCATTTAGCACTTAGATTTTGTAGTCTTTGCACCATGTGTTTTTTAATGCCAAGAGCCTCCTTCCTGCCTCTGGCAATTAACATTGATGTTCACCAGGGACAAGCTCGGGACTGGAAAGTTTGTTTCTGAATAAGAATAGAGTAAACTATTAGTTGCAGAAATTTAAGGCTAACATTAACTTCTGTTGATACCAGGATGAATTCAAGGGAACATGAAAAAAGTTTTCAACTTAACCTTAGTCTTCCACAAAGTGCTGAACATCAGATCTCCGTATTTCTAACCAGTGGTTTATCACATAACAATTTAACATAAACAGCATTTCAAAAGAACTGCTCTAATTCACATTAAAAGACTTTGTGGCCATTTCTCATTAAAGCCAATGAGAGATTTTTCTATATATAAATATAATTTAACTAAAGCAATACAATGTCTAGCATTTTAAACATGACACTGTCCCTTACTTTAAATGTAATCGTCTCAAAAACAGCTGACCATCTGAAGATGTTTTAATGCTGAGCTTTCCCAAGGAGAGTTAGACTGCAGTCAAGTGAAATCTGAAGTGAAGTTCGGGTTGCATTCAGATTGGTCCACTGAGAAAAATTACAAATACAAATTCATTCTTTTTCTTTAAAATTTAACTGTACTGCATATTCTCCTGTTTCTGCAAGGAGACAAAGAATAAAACACTTGTTGCATCGTGCTAGTCTCGTGTTTCTTTTAACTCATGATGATGTATGTTATCATAAAATTCAGGCATCAGGTTAGCTATGGAACTTCTTAAGTATGCACATATAACGATATATATCCACGCAGCTGCATCAAATATTCAAAAGTGCATAAAGACAAATATAATAAAAATTGTAACAGTATTATATAGTAAATACACACTATTTTTATTGCATGTATACATTTCTGCTATTTCAGAAGTCATATTCTTTAAAAAGACATTGAATTACGTAACAGAATTTTCTGAATTAGTGTATTTAGAAATATTATAATTGGAACCAGGTGAAAGTGATCATAATAATTGGAATCACCGACATGCTAGTTTCTAGTGTTTTGCAGTGATTATTATTTGTATTATGTTAGGACTGGAAGGCCCTAACCCAGAGTGGGGCGTATTATGCTAGTCAGTATTCATACAAATAATAAGAGACAGTCCTTACCCTGAGAGGCACACAGTAAACACATAGGTTAGAAGGAAAAAGAGATAACAGAGGTAGGAAACTGTTTGCCTAAGGAGACTGAAAACAGGAAGGGAAGAAATTCCAAGGTTAACATACTGCCTGTCCACAATGCCTTTCACGGCAACAATTCCTCTTTGAATAATGGGGTTTTCCATATGATTTTTAAGTACGTCTGCCAGTGCAGATAGCATTCATGGGTACAAGTGAGTATGGAACCAGCAGCTACGCACAAGTTAGGCTGGCTAAAGATTGGAAATTTTGATTCACTCAAAATGTCAAGAGTTTTACAGAGATATGAAACCAATGCAAAATATTCAAAAAGTACACTGAAATTACCAGAAAACTTTGAGAGCGAGTGCTTAAGACAATAACGCATAATTGAAGGATAAGAATTTTCAGGTGAATGCCTGTTTTGAAACTGGCTACCCAGCTGATTGAGAGACATAACTAGTAGGCTGCGGACTTTGCTGAGAGAATAACTACTTACTGTGAGTGAAACAAGTGCTGTAGGAGAGATCAAGAGTGTTTTTTTTGCAGACTTATGTCCCTGTTCTAAATTAAGCAGAGCAAATTCTGGAACATAATTGCCCCAGGGATGCACCATATAGTCTACTGGATACTCTGTGTTTCTATAGTATTTTAACTATAAATTCTGTTCTTGAGTTAAAGAAAGCATCATTAAAATGTGGTATGCTCATGAAAATGTTAGAATAATTTTCCTGTGCAGAAACCCCTCTTCATAAATCAGATCCTCTCGATGCATCTTTATGGAAGTTCATTTTCAGTTAATTGGAAGTCTGTCTTGACCTCCCCAACATCAACCCACTGACGATTTGACCAGCACAAGATGGTTTTTCTCTTATCACTATTTCTGTGGGTATTCCTACATTAAAGACAAATAAAATGCTGTATTTCTGATCTCTTACTCTTTGTGCTACAATGACTTTCCCACCAGTTTATATGAAAATGAAATAGGAAAGAAAGCTAGTGCATAATCAGAAAGATGGTGCATGGCAGAGGTGCAGAAAAATGAACACATTCTCAAAGCAGTGGCAGAGACAGAATAACCCCCTTCAGACAAAGGTGAAAAGTTCAAGCATTTCCTGAAATCATGCAAAAAGTGTGCTTCAAATGAACAAAAAGTTTCTTATCCATTTGCACATTGATTGGGTAGCAACACTGCTGTTGACATGAAAGAAAGTTCAGCTCTCTCCCTACTTATGCTTGGGGTCATGAGAACCATTTTGCAAGTAAGTGCAAGTCACTGGTTGATCTAAAGACTTATTTCTCCAAAAGCTCTTCTAACACAGATGCAGAGCAACATATAGTTATCTCCAGAAGTTCGTGTGCTCAGGGTGCTTTTTGAACCATTTTAAAGAGGAAATCTATAGACTACATAGAAAATATACTAAAAAAACATTTTAAGTGCAAGAGGCAATTTTAAGGTTTTTTTGCATTGACTTTCATTATCCTAATCTTAATCTACTTAACAAGACTTTTACTTGTGTTAAGAAAATAGTTTACTGAAGAACTATAAAGCCTTTATTTACAAAAATTGACAGAAAATATTAGCAAGATACAGGCAATATAGGTAGACTACTAAATTAATATTTATGTCAGTTTTAGCTAGATACTTTTCTCCAACCAAGCATGGAAAATAGTTGCATTTTGGTTTTAGCATTCTTGATGACAACATAGAAGAGTGAAAATCAATGAAATATTTTAATATAAAACAAGTCGTTAAAAAGATCAGCAGGGTGGGAAATAAAAGCTCTTTAGTGTTTATTCTTTCCTCAGGAATGTTATGATAAACCTGTACCTTTGCACTGCAGTTTCTTACCAAGAAAGGGAGTAAAAACGGAGGCAAATATTAAATCAACTGACCCACACCATTAAAAAGGCTCAAACAAATCCAAAATCTGGCAGGTCAAAAGACCTTTATTAACCACAGGCACACCGTGCTTTCATTTTTAGGTCATTCTTTGTATGACAGTTCTCCAAATGCTCTGACTTTTGTTGAGCTTGAATGACCGTACAATTACTAGGATATACACCTAACCTTACCTGCATGATCAGAAACTCTCACATTTACAAATGGAAATATCAAATGACAAGGACAGCCATACAGGGCATTGACTCCCATGAGAACCAGGAAATGCATGAAATTAAAATAGAAGCACAAAGGAGAAATAACACAGTTTTGTTTGGTTGGGTTTTTTTTAAACAAGATTGGTGTGGGTCTAGGACAATCATTCTCAATTCCTCTTCTGTTAAAACGAGTAATTTACCTACATTGCTAAATGATTTTACTAAAATCTTGTAATGTTTACTGAAAAAGTAAAGATGAACAAAGAAAAGAAGAAATTTGTTTGAATTATTTCATTATAGATTTAGAAGTTTATCATACTTTCCCAGATTGTTTTGATGATTTATATGTCCATCAGTTTAATTGCTGCCTAACACGTATCTTCTTCACATCTGAATTTGTTTCTGCACTTTCTTATCACATTTACTGTGCAAAAGGAAAGTTGATATAACGTAACATGCTGTAAGTGAAACACAACGAACAGCCAAGATGCTGAAATCATTTTCTATAACTGTGTACTTGCTATCATTTCAAAAATGACAACTATTTGATCTGAATTGTTTCCCATTGCTTTACAAAATAGATATTTTATAAAGATAGACTGTTTTGAAATATGTATGAAAGTTTTCTGAACATGGATATTTTAATGATTAGGAAGATTCTTTATTCTTTGCTTTTTCTGCTAAATAGGTTTTTGAGAGCTCTGTAGTCCCTAAATAATACAAACATGCAGTTAACACAAGCAGACATCTTTGAAAAACTAATTGTCTTTTACTGACTCTGTTGCTTTGATAAAGACAGTATAACTCCACAAAAACTATAGTTGTAACCCAAAAGTACATAAAAATATTTCTTTTTATTATTACTAGGAAAAGAAATTAAAAGTAAATGGAGAAAAGTATTTTTTTTAATAAGGTCTTTTTCCATATTTCCAGTTTTATATATCTAATACTATTGACCTGAAACACTGGAATTTGAAGAGTACCCAAAGCTTCAGGAAACTGCCAGGTGTTTCAAGCATCAACCTTAAATACTTTTCATTCTTCGTCGGTCACTAAGTACAAAATTCTGTCATCTTCTGCTTATATAATTTTAGACAGACATTGTTGGACCTGATACGTTTGTGTATGCATCACCTTTTTTTATTCCATAAGCTCACGTCTCAGAAATGTTTAGAAAAGATGATCATTAACTGATGCGATTTGCAAAATCCCAGGTGCAATGCATGAAATTTCCCCCCAGAATTCCCTTCCTCAGCTCTCCCCATGCCTTCTGTCAAGTAAAAACCAAAAAAGATAAGATGGTGCAGAATGGGTTTTATCTGGCTGCGGACATTACCCTTGATCTGCCAGTCTCAAGCTTGCCTAATAGGCAAGATGTTATATTCTAAACTAAGTCTTTTGAGGTTATAATTAATGTAGAATTATTTATAAGGCATTAGATGATATTGCAGTTGCTGGAAATAACACACCATTTTGGGATAAAATACGGATTTAAACAAGTATCTACAGCACAGATCTGTCACCATTATGTTGCAATAGCTCAATCTGGCAGTTTATTTCAGCAGTCGACAGAACGGAGACATACTGCAGTAGTTATCTTTTAAAACAGTAATACCATAGAAGATTGTGTGCTTTGCTCCACAGACATACAAGAGAGAGGGAAGGAATGTTTCTCTATTCTACAGTCTAGCTGGGCAGTTAGCAGAAAGAGTACAGGAGCACTCATTTTTAGAGCATTTAAATGTTTATACTATCTCAGTGATTTGTATCAAGTCAGTATAATTAGATATTTCAAAGTGCAAGAAAGGCCATTAAAACCCACCCCAACACACAGGGTCCTTTGGTAAGTTAATTCTCGGGATTTTTCCACATCAAAAGGTAGAGAATTCATTCTCTAAAAAAGAATGTTAATAGGACAGCTTCCTTGTTAGCTTTCCTTCTTCTCAGTAAATCCATACTTGTGATACAAGATTGTTTTTAAAATGGATTATCAGGGGTCCTAAAAAGTGATCCACTCAGGTAAATGATGGTGATGCTTTTGCTATAATTTTGAAGGGCATATAAAAATCTCTTGTGGTATAAGAAAAGCTCAGCTTGTGAAATATGCAAGAAGGTTAAATATTTGGACTGTCTCTGTATTATTCTACATGCAAAGTGAGCAGTTTTCTGTTTGGGCACATCAATACTAAAACTTCACCAGTTTCTTCAGCAATCTTTGAGCCTAGTCTCTGTGGACAGCTGAAGGGCAAGACTGTACAAAACTTCTTCTGATGCAGCTCTAGAAAATATGTTTTAAAAAAGTGTTTCTGGTTTGAAATTTCATTTGCGGTGAATGGGCAAAAAAATCCACCTGCACTAATCTGTATGCACTCAAAGGAAAACATAAAGATAATTCTGCTAATGTCAGCTTATGGTAGTTGTCCTCTTTCCAAGAAAACTAAGGGGTCTTCCTCTCCACCAGACGCTGTCTAATTATGTAAAGGAAAAGTGATTAACTGATTGTGATGAATAAATTAATCTCTGAGGACTTGTATGTATTCAGACATTTCTAATTAGTATGGTTTTCATGAAGAAATTCAAGGCAGTCCTCTGTTCCTATTAGTAACGATTAACAGAACAATAAGTAATTTTTGGCAGCTCCTTGCAAAACTATTAGAATTAACAGGGGAGATCTGGATTAAGGATTTGTGAAAAATTTGTCACTGATTAATGATATGAGACTGACAAGTACCACAGACCTCCCTGGAAGAGCACCCGTATCTAATGATTTCCATAAGCAACAATGCAGCAGGTAAAATAGAGGAGTTTCCTGTCAACTGTGCCAGGAATGTTGATTCCCTTTGCAAGTTCCCTGCTCCTTATTTTTTCATAATGAGGGTCATCAGCTACTGCATGCAAGAACAGTATGATTCTGTTCCTGCATATCAGGACATTTCCCAATGCTTTTTCAAGTTCATTTTATGAACACATTATTTACCAAATATTTTTGCAGTTCATATTGTTTCTCTCTTCTTTGAGATGTCCTATATTTGATTTGCAAAACTGTGCCATCATTGATGACTGGTCTTTGTATGCAGCCTTTTAAAATAAAAATCAGTGTTTAACAACAGTAATTTGAATTTTGAATACTTGTTCATGGTCATAAAGACACAGGTCTGAGCAGATTAACTAAGACAGCTGTGAGATGGCTGTGAAAAAAACAGGTATAATTCCAGGATCCACCAAGAAAGCTATTTTTACTAAACAAGTGCCTGCCTCTGCTCAAAACACTCATTCACAGTATTCTGAAAGTATTCATAATATCAGTGAAGAAACATGAATTTAATCTAAAACAGGCATAAAAAGAACTAATAGTTGCCTGGGGAAAAAGAGAGCCCATGAGAGAAGATTGATAGCATGTCTATCCAGTAAAATGAAGTACAATGGAGACAGTCTCTGTCTACCTCTAGCCAGGCTGACACTTTTAAACATCATGATGCAGTTCCATCTAAGGGTAATAACTTGGATTTTAAAAAGTAATATAACATGGTATTTCATCTGAGCTAGGTAGTCTGCCTCTGAAAGGCTTCATTAACCCATGCAGAGAACTATGTGGCTACATCCAGTTCAGGGGTGGATGCAAATGGTGTTTGCTCAGGGGCTCTGTGGTTCCCTGCAAGCGATGCACTGGCCTGTGGGATCATACCTGGATTTGTGAAAGGAATGGAGAATGAGTGGCGCAATTGCTCTGAATGAGTATACTAGAAAGGTAGATGGTAGGAAAGGAGCTGTTTCTGCTAAATGATGAGAGAAACAGGGAGGCCTATATCCTTCTCATGATGGATCTGTTTTCTACCAGTAGTAGTAAAGGACAAATATCTATGTTTCAGAGGGAATGTGATCTATTTACAAATGGGATTAAATCACACTAATGCCTAAAATGACAGACTGCTCTGGGGCACATCTTTTATGTCCTAAACAGACCACATTGTATGTGCTGTTAATAGAAGTTAGCTATACACAGAAACATAATATGCGCCTTGCTGAACCTTCAAAATAGGCCAAAATGTACAGTGTATGCTAGCTTTTTGCTATCAGCTATAGTCCCAATAATTTTTTTTTTTAGTAATATGAACATGCTGAGGAGATATCTGTGTTTCCAAATAAGCAAAAATGTTGGTTTATAGGGATGGATTTCCACTTCTTGTCACCTGTTGTTGTGAGAATAGATGGACACTTCATGACAAGCACATATTTACAAAATGTTGCAACCAATCTGAAACATTTCTAAGGTTGAAAAAATCTAAATTAAGACAAAAGTTAAAAGAAGAACACTAATCAGGTAACTAAATTGCCATAAAAGTGTTGGCCAACTCTAGTTTAGAGAATCCCTCATCGATACTTGGATGACATCCAGAATTATGGCAAAATTCATCACTATATTCAAAACTTGATCTATGTTCCCTTTGTCTGTCTATTTCTGTCTCATTTTGCCTTGGATGAAAAATGAGCAAATTGTGTCTCTGTATTTATTTATTTTGATAAACAATGGGAAGAGAGTTGTGAACACTTGGTTTTCCTTATACATAACTTTCCTTGCTCATTTCCCACCTACACATACACAAGCTTTTTTATTTAATGGAGGCTGAACATAATGTGGTGGAAGACAATGTTGTCAAAGCAAAAGTCATGCAGAAATGCTAGCATACCTACTTGAAGTGACATCTCCTTTCCCTCCACTCCCCAGAGTCAGCAGGACTGCAGTTAATCCCTCTGTTTCCTCAATAATACCCATTTTCATTGTAACCAACCATGAGGTCACAAATGACTGTCAATCATTGACTCCATTGATTTCAACAAACGTTGGACGAGACATTAAGGCTGAAGAAAAATTAAACTGAATACCGAGATGATGTCTGTAGTAGCACTAACAGTACAGAACAAGAGACAGCCTACTCACTTGTGATGTGTTCAAAAAGTTTACTTGAGCAAGTAGTGTGGGAAATGGAGGAGTTCTTTAGGATTCTGCTTTTATTTTAATATTGGTATACACAGAAGACCAAAAAAATGGGCAGCCCTTTCCATCAAATAGTGAACATAAACCTGTCATTGCTATTGTAAGATAACTCTTGTCTCTGGCATCAGTGGAATTTTTGATTAAATTAGAAAAACTGGAGACTAATCCATGGGTTCATTTAAGCTGAGAATTTAACTGAAGTTCATAGACAAAAAGCGTCGTATTTTGACTCTGACTAAATAGTATGCAGACTGCATAGATAACTGTATCTGAGTGAGAAACGCTAAACTGCATCACCAAAGGATCCACTTCATATCATTGATTGTAGGTTTACTACTTTTTTTTACAATAATAAGAAAAAAATATTTTAAGGATTATATTTAAACTATATTTTCTCTCATCTAGAGAAAACAGTTACATCATTTTCCGTGAGAATAAATTGAACATTTCCATGAGTAATAAATGTTGTTAGGAATGCAATGTTTATTGACAAAACAAAATGGGGGAGTCCTTAATGTTGTGTTGAACATAACTTTATGTTCTCTCACAGGGAAATATCATTCCCAATATATAAACTAGTCTGCAAAAAGAGGTGTTCTGTGCTTAATACCAACAAGGTGTATCTTTGTCAGCATCACCAAGGACAAGAGCAAACAGAGTGCCGACATTCCACTTCTTATCAGTTATTGAAAATAGACATTTTAATGGGTATGGCACTCAGCAGACCTCAAGACTTTCTTTTTATAGCTTTGAATTGCCACCCTATAATTCAGTACTATTAGCCTCCACCTCTTTCATTTTATCATCCACAGGTGAATACTTTTGTTGAAAACATGATTTCTAGATGCTTTATGCAAGTTAAAACTGTCAAAAATACAAAGGAAGAGAGAAATATATGACAGTTATGCAAGTGAAAGGACATTTGTAAAAGTGACTTATACTTCCACTAAATAAAGAAGAAGTCCTACCTAAAGGGCAAATCTTGCAGTCCTTAGGAAAAGAAAGGTTTTTTGAATGTATTACAAATTTTGTCTAAGTCTTGATTCAGCAAAGTGGTTAAGCATATGACTAAATTTAAACGTAAGAATAGCCTCTATCTTCCTTGGGAGAACTTGCGATTAAGTGGCACATAACTTTAAATACTGTATTAAACCCACACTTCGATGCAAGTATAATTTTTTACATTATTGGTGGGGTTTTGATACATGTCTATTTTTAGGAAAAATTAGGTAACATGAGCTCACTGTTACCAAAAATAAATAGCAATTAACCATCTGAAGGTTGATAGCAAGCAAGTGCCAGACCCATAAAAAGGGTCTGCCTTCTGTAGTCTGTTCATGGGTTATCATGCGATGATCACCACCAAATGAATTGTCTTGCTGTTTGTTAAAATAATACAAGAATGTGTAAGGTAGCAGCTTACATAGCAGCTATCCTCAGACTTTGAATTTGACTCAGGTGATCAGGCACAACTGAGATTACTGGAGAGACTAAAATCAAGCATCTATGCCATGTCAAGCATTATGTGAAATGGAAACAAACATTGCTATCACATTGGAGCTCTTGGTATTAGTATTGATATTTCTGAATTATCTGTTCACAGCCACTACAAAACACAAGTCCTGTCTTGCCTACAGTCAAAATATCAGAAAAAAGCAACCAATGGTGAGAAAAAATACAAGAGGGAACCCATAAAGAAGATGAAAGGGCTAAGCAGCGGTTTGGTTGGTTCAACTTTTGGCTTTTAAGTATACATGTCTATTCATACACACAAGTGCCCATACATATTTAAGGACACATTCACCATTTTTTTAACAAAATACTTATTAAAGTTATCTTTTCACCATGATCCAAAGACTGAAAATGGTTTCTATAGCTGTGTTTTGCTAATGGTTAGAAAATAACTTTAAAAAAGCATAATAAATGCTCCCAACAGGTAGCACATTATTGAAGTGTTTGTGACTGGATGCTCAGCCAGTGAAGGTACAGTACAATGGGTTATTGATGGACACACATGTGGGAACCACAGGAGTGCCAAGAGAACTCATTGTTATCAGCACTGCATAATACAACACCGAATGAATTAACTGTGGTGATTGCTTAAAATGTACCTTTTTGTGTAATAGCCCTAATTATCAGCAACCCTTTACAATGAGTGGATAATTGTTTTTAATTCCTTCAGCATTCATTGTAGTAACATTAATCATGATGAGCTCATTTGGGTTTAATGTGAATATAATATGTGATACCACAGGAATTTGGTTGAAATTTAGCAATATATAATGCCCACTTACTACGCAGGCTTATCATGAATTCCCTTCATACATAATGAGTGCTGGCTGGTATACAGCCCAGGGTATTGCTCAGTTTAGTTGTCTTTGGAAATATCTACCCAGTGAAGTACAAGCCAAGACCAAACTAAAACCTGAGGCTTTCCAGAGCTCCCTTCTGCAGTGGCTAAACAGGGGCATTGACATGCTCAGGCAGATGATCTGGAGGGAAACAATGTCAGATCAGTTGTGTCTCAGTAAACCAAGTCAGCCCTGTATGTATATAGTCTGTGCATCTCTGCATCAATTTCCACCTGTAATGCATCTAGACAAAAATCCTCACTGGCAGGTAAACTGAGTCAGCAGTTTCTAAATGAGTCTTTTGTAATTACTAATGCACTGGATGCACAGCATACATAATTTTGCAAGCCAGCATATCCATAAGGAGACTGATACTTCCTAAATGGAATTTTTTACTTATAGTTTATACTTATAATTTTCTAAATTCTGTGGATTGATAGAGACTGGCAATGCCTGGTTAATTGCTTTATTCGTTAGCTGTTTAAGTGGCAACTGGTTCAGCAAGCATCTTTCCTTAAAGTATTAAACTACACACTTCTACATAGAGTCAAAAAAAAAAACTAACTCGTGGTGCCAAACGTTACAGTACTGGAGATATTTCACTGCCGCACAAGCGACTTCCTGTTTTGTGTTATCTGGGACTTGGGGATGAAGTAGTCATTTATTGTTGACCTGTGCTAGCTGTGCTAACTACAACACTGGGAAGATTAAAATTTCCACCTGTATTCTTAAGGTATTATTCATTTCTTGTGTCTCTTGGAGCCATAAAGTTCCAGTCACAATTCAGCAGTGCATAAGCATGCAAACGGGCACAAATATAGACCTCGTGTGACTATAGGAGGCATTTGATATGATTATTTCTATGCATGGATTAAAAATAAGCTTGCATGAGCATTCAAGGAATTCAACTCAATTTTAGTCACTTAAGAGAACAGAAATTTAAAGCTCCATTTTTGAAAGTCATAAGTTAGACTCCTCAAATTTTCTAAAGTAACAGTGCTGGCTCAGATTTTTCTGAACTGTGACAGTGCAAACCGCTGACACTTTTTTCTTTCAATTGTTTATTTTTCAAGCTGTTTCTGGCGAGTGGGCATCAAACCCGCAGTGCTGTGACAATTTATTCTAATGGAGGATGTGGTCCCTGATAGGTTTAGAGGCTCTACAAAAATCTATACATCCATACTATTTACAGATTTATAAATGGCTTGTGTTAGCAGTAATGAATTTAGAGGTTTCTGCAACTGCTTTTTCATGATGAGACACTTCTGCAATGTTTGCAAATACCTTGACACAAAAATTCAAGAAGTAATTCTGTTTCTAAGCTTCCTTATCTTTTTTATTTTATCTTTTAAGGAACTTAGGACCAGCATTATCTTCATACTATACCTTATAAAAGTGGAACAATTTATCAATGTTAAAAATGAAACTATCAAGGAGAAACTAGCTGTTTAAGGGCTTTGCTGTTCTCTTTGCTTCTACTCGTGAAAGTGAATGAAAGTTCGTGCTCTTTTAGTGCCTTTTTAAGGAATCATGTTATATCAAGGTATGCAGCAGTGTCATAATGGGATTTTGAAAGAAACGTGGAGCACTATGTGTTTGATTAGATCTGTCAGATATTCAGGATTGACCTAGAGGGTACAAGATACAGGTCAAGTGTCTGTTTTAGACTACCACTCAGACCATTAAAAGACCAACCCGGCTTGTGAACAACAGATATATGAGTGGCTCTCTACAGCAGCTCTAAGATTGTCTGAACTCTGAGACAATCCAGGCAGGAGAACGTTTGATTACAATACAGTATTCAGTTCTAATGTTATAATTGCCTTGAAAATGGAGCACTTAAATTGCCTTTTTTGGTATAAATTGGTCCTTAAACTAGTCCAATAGTTAGACATCTTTTCACAGATATTGCTAAACATGAAGGTTCTGTTAACAAAGTATGTTTTGTTTTCCACATACTTTTGAAAATTATGCTATTAAACCACAATACACAGCTGTATTTTTCAAAAAGAACTATACATTCAATTTATTTGGTATAGTCTTTCTATTGAATTGCAGAAAGTATTACAGTGTTTCCCTTAAATTCATTTTTCCTCCAGAAAATGTATTGACGTTCAACAAAAACCGTTACCACCTTGTCCCCAGTAATATTGGTAAAAAATTAAGCATTGTCACAGGAGGGAAGTATAAACCATACAATCATTTTAGACTCTGATAAAGTCACTCACTTTTTTTTTTCTGGAAAAATCTAGTGCTGTAACAGATTGTAGGATGCAAAATAAAGTAAAAAAAATCTTGATGAAAATATAGTCTGGGAATAGGAAACAAGATTAGACGTGACATATTGTTATCAGCCATGAGGTCTTCTCCAGGCTGTAAGGAGGAAAAAAACAGCTATTCTGTGTTAGCCATCATATCAGGCCTCTATTTGTTATGGAATTCAAAAATAATTGTCACCTTAGGGCTGCATACAGCAGTATGCATTAGTTGTGGGTAGCTATGAACTCTGGGTTTTGGGGCAACTTACAGCTTGTATAGCTTGTTGCCCAAAAGGAAGCTCATGGTTAAACAAATTCACATTAGACATTCTTGCTTTTAAGCTCAATAAAATCTATCTTTAAAAGGATTTTTAAGAAATCTGGTCTCGTTGCAACCCCTGGTAAATGAACCATGCTATCATTCAATTATTTGAATGTGAACTCCTGCTTAACTTAGTGCACATTAAAAGCTAACTTTTTTTTTTTTTTTTCAATTTTTCTCACCAACTGTGATCAAATCAGGACTGTAGCTTTCAATTATGCTTGTCCAAGATTGGAGCTCTTGAGTATTTTGTGAAGACTTACTGTTGAGTGCAAAATGTGAGATAAGTTGCAAATATTTAGACATGATGACAACTCAGAGGTCTGATTGATTAATCCCAAAAAAGGATAAATAGAACGTGTTTTTAAAGGTTTTTTTGGACAGCAGCCCAAAGGACTTTTTAAGAATGTTTTGAGCCATTTCTTAGTGAGGAAATCACCAAATTAACAAGATTCTTTTAGTCCTTGAAGGAGAGATGGAAAAGTCTGTTTAAACAACTCAGATAAGGTTTTATGCTTTTTTTATTCATTATTATACTAAGATGGCCAAATTCAACTCTACCCTAACTGACAGCAGCATGAGGACGACAAAATTCTCTACTTCCAAATTAAAAAGGTTCACTGAGGTTAAGAGGGACCAAACACAGTTTTACCCTTTGATTATGCCTTGTTTCAAAAGGTTTTATTGTTCATTCTCTTTATTTGGATGAAATTTTATTGCACGTTTAAAACAGTCTAAATTGCTTTATATAAAGAAAGTTACAATTGGTATCTCACTGAAATTACCATAAAATTTTAATTTACACTTAAATGACCAGGAACAAGGTGTAAGTCCTAAAGTTCTGTTTTATTCTCATTGAAATCAATGATAAAATTGCCAAGGACATAAAAAGAGCAGGATCATGTATTACGAATTTGTCAGTTGCACATCTTTAAAAGAGAAGCTTGCAAGGCTGGAGATACTTTACCATGATACAATTTAAGAAGATTAGATAATGGCTGTCCAAGAGACTAATAGGACTTCGGCACTACACCAAATCTTCCTAGTCTTCAGTACAGATGCATGGGTACCCCTGATCATCAAAACAGCAAGCCAGGGCAATGTCATGTTTCTAGTGGGAAAAAAAAAACAGCACTAAGAAGCTGTATCAGAAATTTATGGCAGGTAAGCACCTGATAAAATCACTCTAGTAAAAGCCCATCAGAAATCTAAAATAAAATGTAATTATGTGTATATTCAGATCTGATGCAGAGAAAAAAATTTAAAAATTGCTGAGAAAGTTAATCATGCCTTCATACTAAAGCTGTCATGAACGAAAGAATGTTATCAGCACCCATGGTTGTCAGAACAGGTAGTGACCCAGCCATCTTTTGAGCTGTAATAGTCTGAGTTACAACAGCTTCACTTTAAGAGCCATGTCTCTGTAGTCAGAGATAAATGAGGATTTCTAACTATGCACACGGGCTGGGCATGGGGGTATCATTCTCGTTCAGAGGACTGAACTTTAATTAGCAGTGGACAAAGAAATGTTCATATGCAAATGTGAATCCAGGTTAGATGTAGAACTGGGTCTTACTTCAATATTGACAGAATGTGGTTAGTTATTTGACACTGAAAGATATTTGAATTTTTTGTATCCTCTGAAGCAGAGTGAAAGTCTACAAACAGAGAATCATACCATTTGTGAAAGTGTTGTATCAGTGAAGTCAGATGTTATACTTCCCAAAAATATCCTGGAATTATTGTAGTAAGATATATATGATCTGACAATTTAAATCCAACACAGTTCTCCAGTTTGGAAACTGATTTTTCCACCTCTCTTTTTTTCAAAAGGGTCTGTCTTGAATTGAAACACTACCCCCACTTTCACATTATCTTTCTCTCAATCCTCATATGCAGATAGTACTCAAATACGCAGTTCTGCTTTATGTCTTTGACATGGTCTTTAGATCTAAACATAGATAAAATCTCATATTTTCATCATCCTATATCTCAGTCACTAAAATACACATTTTTAATTGCATATCTGCTTGTAATACCAGTGGAATGGATCATCTTACCTTGCAATTTTTTTTTCTTGTAATGATTCCAGCAGTTCTATTTCTGTTCTATCAATCAGACATAAATTGTTCATCTTGCTTTTCCGTACCATCCTTAGCTCACCACCAGTCTGGTGTGGACACATACCTACGATGGTCAACTATGGGTCTTTATGGTCTTTTCATTACGAAATGCAGTTCTAGGCATGTAGCTGCTTTTCCACTCTGGCTCATCATTGTGCCTGTCCCTAAGGTACAATGGCTCAATTAATTGGCTATAAAATTGCAATCTTCTTTCTCCTATCATCCAGTAACAGAAACCTTTTAAAAAATACATAATTGAAAAAAAGATCATGGTTTTCTCATGTTGCTGCTCATGGTTAGGTTAGTTGGAACTGTGTAAACATCCACAAAGGTACCATTTCCATTTCATGAAAGCATGGTACATCCTTCCTTAAAACTCTCATCATCAGTAGAAGTAAGTGGAGGGCAGACATTTGGAGCCAGACATTGTAATTTTTGAGAAATAAAAATCTTGATAAAGTTTTAGGAAGTTTTTAACAAAAAGAGGTAAAATCCAAGAAAATTTGTTAACTGGAATTATTCTATTAATCTCAAAACAAAATGTTTAATTTTGGGGGGGATTCTTCAGATTTTTTCATTTATATTATTTTTTAAACAAAGAAATGACAGTATAAAACAAGTTTTAAAAGGTTTGTTTTATAAATGTAAAACTGAGCCCTTTTGTTACTTTCTTACTCTCACGCATATTTCATTTGACAGAAAGAACCTACTCAATTCAACCTAAAAATTCTGATTTCCAGGAAATATAATGTTCAGTGAAAAAAGGTCACGTAGCTACAAAATATTTGAATAAAATTCAGTTGCTATCTTGCAGGAACCACAGCCCATAACTGTGATGAAAATTAGATCTCCTATGCCCCTTCTGTCTGCTATCAACCTTTTGTCTCTTTTAAGCAAAATCCATTACCTCTCGTCACAGTGGAGCCTGAGGTCAGTACTGAGACTCCTAAATACAAACAGTAAGAAGACAAGATGATAGTTTCTGTTTTCAAAATTGGAAGAAATGTATTTTGTAGCTATAGATCTATAAGTTGCATGGTCATGAAGAGGGTAATTATGAAAGAACACTCATTACACAAAGCTTTATAACGGGCATATGCACAGACTGATACAAAAGGGACAATCCATTTATCTTTGCACTTCTTTTCTGTAAAAGTAGAGCCGAAATAATATTCCAAACTATAATTTGGGCAATGGGTTGTAGAAGACAGCTGAGAATTTATAAATCAACATGAGGCTGTTGGACATCCAAATTTTGTCTCTTAAAAATATTTTCATATGTGCACATTTATATGTACAAAGGGTTGGAGTTTTTTTGTTTTCTTTTGGTTTTTGTTTGGGTTTTTTTTTAATATGGTATTTAAATTTAACTGTGGAGGGTCAGCTTATGGATCTCGGGGAAATAATTTTCAGTGGGCAGACTTTCACTCACTTCTTCATTTTACATATAATAAAGGTAATGTAAACTACCTTAAGAGGGCATCTGAAGCTTCTTCACAGCATGGGTTAACCATAACGGTGATGGCTGCCACCAACATCTTGAAGTAAGAAACACGATGATGTCATACAAGAGTTTTCAAAAGTTTTCAAAAAATTGTCCAAGCTCAGGCAAAACTAGAAACACAATTTCTGAAAATGTTTTGCCTGTATTTTTAAGTATCTTCCTGGAATATACTGCAAAACAAAAAGAACCAGGCAGAATCAAAAGAAAAAAGATCTAAAGTACTCTGCAAATGAGTGAAACATAATTAGTTCGTTATACTTATTATTAGATAGTTTTTCAGTTTTCCCAGAGAAGGCTTAAAGAAAATCTTGAACTTGCTCTACAGGTTAAAAGGAAGTGATATCCTGGTAACAGTTAGAGCTTTGACATTCACCTATCTTCTTACAAATCTAAGTACAAATAAGAGTCACTTATCTTAAAATTGTAGAAATACCTGCCATTGACAGGAACCATTATGTAAACTCCACTATTTTTTTTCCTCATGACTGTATTTATTAGCCAACTATCATATGTGACTTCACATGTAGTTGAAATATGCTTGGAAGAGTTACCAAGTTACTGTCACTTTCATTTAGGTGTGGAAGAATAATTTCTGTGATTTCTTTCTGGAATGCTTTCTTTTTAAAAAAGTGTATCGAGTCACAATGAATGTCAAATGCTTCAAAAAGTAAAAGACAGTGTTTAGTGAGAAACTTTCAGCCTTTCAGTTTCCCAGTACAGCAGTCAAAAGGAGACTTTTCTTCCACACTCTATCATTACCACTTCAGCCCCTCTGACATTTTGACATATCATCATTTCCATGATCTCAAGCATGTATACATTGATTTTTCAATCATTCTCTATTAAACCCAACAAAAGAAATTTAATGATCCAATTGAATCAATCCAGGGGAAGTAACTGCTAGTTTCAATGCTTTTAAAAGATTCATCCTATTCTTCAAGTGTTCTTTTTTGTTGTTTTCCAACTGAAATAAACAAGAAGTAGTTTGTTCCCTCCAAAATAATAAAAAAAAGTCATATTTGAGTGAGGGGATATTGAAGGGATTGCAGGCAGTGAAAATCATCTGTAGTCATAGTGACTCAGGATCCCTGCCAGGGCTGGGGAGAAGCACATGACTGAGAGACGTGTTACCTCCTAGAAGGGCATTTGGGATTTCCTCGTGTCCACTCAGCTCGGCTGAGCTCTCGTGCAACTCCTGTGACATGGTCTCCAGGTCAGTGACGGAAAGAGGCAGGACCACAGCTTGCCCTCCTTTGGGGAAGCTACCTCCTTATGGAGGACAAAATTCACAACGCATTTGTGAAACACAGCGGTGGCTGGATCTTTGCACTATTGCACATACACATAAGATGCTTCTTGTGCACTAACACAGAAACAGCTACTTTGTAACAAAGATATCTGCTAATGATTTTTCATGCATTGCCCTGTATACTGTTAAGAGCCTATCGCTAAATGTGCTGTCTGTTGGCACCTTTCCAAAAGATAAGAACTAACATAAAGTTTGAAGGATCTGTACTTTATAAAGAGTTTAGAAAAGTTGTTGCGTCAACTCTGCAGGGATGAAAGCCTGTATTCCGGTTCCCATATTGGAAGATTACCAGTCCTGTTGGTTCCCACTGAAGATTTCCTCTTTTATCAGCAGAAACATTTCTGGCTTAGTCATGTGTATTGGAACAGAGAGTTCTGGCATTTGGTGAAAACTTGATGAGCAGATGTAAGTGTTGGCAGAGCATTTAAGCGGAATACTGAGTGACTGATGGAAAATATACACCATTACTTCTTTAAGGGCTGAAATAGGAAGCTTTTTCTCTTCCTGTTCACTTGGGAAAAAAACAACTGTGCATAACTTACCTTTTCCCTTATTAAGAAAGATATATTTTTATGGAAAGAAAGAACCTGATCTTTCTTTGTGTCTGATTAGGTAGCATGTAAGGCCACAGCAACCCTGAATTCCTTTGTCAAAGATGAGAAGCCCGTGGGTGTCTTTATACTGACTTTTGTGACCCCAGACATTCAGAGAAATTCAAATTCATCCTTTATAGGCTCTGAACAAAGTGATTGGCCTATCAAAAGTTGATGGACCCACAGGAAACTCTAAAAGAAAACAGGAGTGGAAACTCTAGGCACACATGTAGAATATGGTTTATCTTGGGCCATTTATTCTGCCTACCACTGTCCCAGCTGCCCATGGACACTTGCCACACCAAATGGATGAGCTGAATGCAAGTCTTTTGAGAGACTTCCTCCATCATGTACAAAAAAAGCAAATAGAGCTTGTAGACAGCTGAAGTTTGACTCCCCTTTGTAGTTTAGTGACCTCTCCATGTTATGACAGTGATGATCAAAGCTGGATCAAGGATCAGATTTAGTTTTAGCTATCTTCCTATGGTATAGATGCAGCCTACTGGATTTCATACAGAGTAAGAGAATGTATTCCTGAGCCAAAGAATGCATTCGAAAAACCCAAGGTTTTACAGATTTTTTTGTAGATTTCCATTAACTACAAGCAGCTGGAGAAGTCTGCAGCTTCACAGTCCTATCAATCACATCCTTGACTTAGGCTGGTCAGCCTGCAGAAGTGTTTAGTTATCTTGGGGAGATGATTGTGCTGCTGCAGCTACACTCATTCAGGATGTGGGGTAACATGTCTGCATCGGGAAGTACCAAACTCTGTCCTGTCAGATTCAGCACAACTCCAGCAAAGTGAGAATGAAGGAAGACGTATTTCAAAACCCAAAAGAGGCGATGATATTTGAGGGTTTTGAAAGTAATGAAAAGATAGTTGGGACTAAAGGATGAGGAAAAAAATAATCTGTATTTGGAAAACATATAGGAAAGAATTGAGGCTCTCAAGCTCTTACTTTTTTCTTAGATCTTTTCTAAGCACCGAGTCGAACACTTGTAAGGGTGTTTGCTCTCATCCACAGATGCCTATGGAGACTGTCAAGGAAATAAAAGGTCCATTTCAATTTTAGTGTTTCAAATAAGATGATATCATTATTTGTTAGTTTACAAGAACTTTTCTTTCCTAATCTTATTTTGCATATTTTTGCAATATATTGAGTAATTTCGGAAGCTAGCTGGATACTATTTCCTTCATGGAAGCAGATGCAGTGTTTTACTATATCAATCTATTTATTATATCAATCACAGTTCTCAATATATTCATAAATTCTCTATGTTTCATACAAATCAGTCTAAAATAATCAGCAACCTGCCGTGCAATGATTGCAATTAGAGTTGTGCAAATCTTGGCCATTTTAGTTACAGGGCTTTCACAAGAATACTTTCCTTTAAAAGCACTTTTCTTTCTAACTGATTCACTGTTTAAGCCTGTGGGCCAATGAGAAAATAAAATCGTCCAATGGCTTTTCATAAAAGTAACCTCACATGAATTTGTTAGACACATTCATCAGCACTCACTGGAACATCTATGAAACACAGCTTATACTTACCTCATTTTTATTTTCCTCTCAGCTTTTGCAGCAGCTTCTCCTACACTCACTAGGTAATTTTCATATCATCTCAGTGATCTAAGAATCAAGTTGGCTTTTTTAGCTCAGGAAGGTTAGTTTACTTGATCACACTTCAAAGTATTTTTAAATTTTGGAAATAAAATAAATTAATATATTATTTATTCACTGCTACTTTATGCTTATCCAGTATCCATAAACAATGTTCTTACCATGTAAATCATGATCCTTACAAGTATTTGTAATACAATTTTTGAAGATTACATAAAGCATAAGGCTAGAAATCTTGGTCCCTTCACACTTATGTAGCTTTAAGAAATGCCTGAATTAAACATAATGGTGCCTCTGTGATGCTGCATTACAGCTGACAGATGCCAAGGTCTCTACATGATAATGTGTTTATATCACGGAGAAAAACAAAGCTGTATCATACAGAGATTAAGCGGCTCCACAGCTGGACTAGCCAGGCCTGTCTGAAAGCAGGACAATAGACACCTCCAATCCGCCATGACATTAAGTTGACAGTTTTTATCTGCCATTGTTACTTAAAACATGGGAAAAATGTTTCTTTGAAAATTCTAAAAGGTACCGGATGTGCTGCTATTCCCAGCCTACCGTTTGCTTGTAAGGAAAGGCTGAAGCAAACTATAGTTCTGGACTACTTAGTTATACATCAGTGACCAGAGAATTGCATACATGTCTCCTGACCCACTGTGTTCCCTGAAGCATGTCCTTTAGACTATTATGTAGGATTTCAACAATGACTCTTTCCCACCCCTAAAATAAAGGGAAATTCTGAATAGACAATGTTTCAATCTAGTATTGTTCCATGCTCCACTGTGTAAAGAATAATATTTTCTTAAAGTATAGCTACAATGGGGTCATTCAGCTCTTTAAGGAATGACAGACTGTGAAGATTTTCCAGTCTTAAGAAAATACATGAATCTTCTTTCCTGGGATAAGAATAAAACTGTTATGTCTCAGTGTTTGTAATCTCTGAAAAAACAATTTTCTGTCTGTTGAGAATGAACGTTTTATGCTGCAGACAATATAGGTGTATTATTCTAAATCATAATATGTTGCAGAATTCTGCAGTTCTTTGTAGCATGGTTGTATTTTAATAAGGAAGGATGGAATAAAACAGGTTTTTATGAACTCCTGCTTCTTGAACTAAGAAAATAAGGTTTATTATTCAGGCTATTCAGATTTTAAATGGGAATTCTTGGAATTACTGATGTTACTTACTGTAATTTGGACACGTGTATGCACCTGTATAAATTCACATACAGAGACACCTCCAGTATTAATTTT
>VZSC01019288.1:53785-94758 GCA_013398225.1 Steatornis caripensis
GGGGAGAATTAACTCTATCATAGCCGAACCCAGGACAACATACAAATCCAAATTGTATCAGATTTGTCAGATTTTTTAGTATTTCTTAAAAAATAAATTAATTGTTTGAAAAAAAATTTTAGCTACACAAGAGTAAGAATAAACATAACACAAAAAATGCCATGTATTCATGCTTTATCGTATCCTTCTTTTATTCTCTATACCTTTGGTAAAATCTGAGAAACTGTAATAAAAGAAATCACATAATGTACTTTGAATAGACTGTACATTCTCCCTCATCTTCATTTTTAATAGCCAATTATGAATTTCCAATTACTGTATAAAAATAATAACATTTTAAAAACTTCATTAACAGACGACAATAGCATCTATATGGAGGAAAAAGTTAATGAATAGTAATGTACTCTTGAAAGACGGCACAAAAAATTCTTGGCGAATGTTATAAGCAAAGTTGGACAGTCCAGAAATGTTCTTTGTTGACAATTGTCAGACTTAGAGTAAATAATATACAATAATCCTCTCTCTTATTGCAGCACTTCACTGTTTCATGTTTTATTTACTCAATTCCAATACAAATTTCATAAGGGAGGACCTTTTATTCTAATATAAATGTAAAGTATCCTGGGAATTTGTGTGCCCTATGAACAATAAAATGTCAAAAACAATCATGTTATCTTTTGTTTCTATGAGCTCACAGGACACTTTTTGGCGTAAGAAGACAACCTTAGCTCTTGGAGTCCTATCAAGGCCCTAAATCTTGGCCTGAAGACTGTCCCTCCTTATCCATTCTTCTGTGTAAAAGGTTCACGTACAATGTGTGTGTTTGTCTGTACATATGTATAACTATGCACACACACGCATTTACTTATGCATTCATTTTCTTAGACTTGGCTAAGCCACTTTGGAGTTTGCTTCTATGAAAATTTGTATCAAATTAGTGTATTAATTAAAATCCTACCAAAGAAACAATTTAGTTAACAATGAGTGTAGGAAAGTATTTATTTTCCTTCTCCTGGTGGCTTGGTCCACCAACAAGGTTCATGCTTAAAGCAGCTGCCAAAACTCAGGCCTTGCTGAACTGTTTCCTGGGACAGAGAAATCTATGCCGCAAACTGCATGTAATTCAAGTGTAACATGTTTTATTTAGGTGTATAAACCAGGCTGAAAACAAAGTGGTCACTTAGCATGCAGAGTAATCCTCTCTTTCAGGACTTTCATCCCGGTATCAATAACCAAGTTCCTAGAATCAGTTCCCATTCAAAACCTAATTCTGACTAAAACATTACAAAAAAACTGTGCTGTCTTGTACTACTCGCTCCATAACAGTTACTTGTGCTAAGAAAAATGTAATACGTAGGTCTACCAGAAACTAGTATTTTTTATTTTATGCTGAAAAGAAAACTTTGAAGATTTTACGTAACAACACTGTTTTGTTATACACATAATAATAAAAATATTTTTACATTGAAACCTAGTTAATTATAAAATTTATGATTATTCAATTAAGGAACAGAAAGCCAGTGCCATATATCAAATCAAGTGTGCTTTCATTGATGTGAGACTCTCTAGTAGAACTATTAGAGAGAGGACATTTTTAATTTTGATTAGTTGATTAGAGGCCTCCAGTTATCACTAGATACAAGTATATCCCCCAAACAAACTTTAAATATTCCTACAGAAATAACTATATAACTGAAATTCAGAGATTTTTCACTGGAAAATATTAACACCAAATTAATTCCAGAAAATTGTAAATTTCTTCACCACTGTATCCATCTAAGAAATAAACATATTTTCTTCTAATAAACTGTTAGAAGAAATGAACATATTACTATAACAAATAATTCTGAAGCAGTTCTGTCACAGCCCCTTCTTTTTGACTGAAATAGGTAAGCTACCTTCACCAAATAATTCACTGGTGTAAATATAGAGCAATTTAACAGTTTTTGACATAGCCAAATAAATATATAAAAATAACTCAAAACAAGCTAAGTTCTGAACATGTGTGTTGCCTAGTCTGACAAGTACATACAAATAATCTGCTTTCAACTAGTAGGTATAAAATTTTAAATTTTTGAAAAATTCATTTCAATGAATTATCAGTGTTTGTTTTCTGATTTGTTGTCAAGTAAAAAAAAAATACTGATCGGTAGAATTTACGTGATACAGCTATAGCCACAGTGTAAAGAAAAGACCAAAGATATTATCAATACAAGACGTAGAACACTTTCTTAGCCAGAGTCCATCAGTGGGCGCCTGTCTACAGAAGAGGAGTTTTCTGTCAGACCAGACATATTCCCTTCCCACCCTCATGCTTGCAGCCTGGCTAAGATAAATCGAGCTGACAGAAAAAGGGAAGGGAAGCGAATGAAAGGGGTGGTGGGGGCGGAACAGACAATAAAGAAAATGTTTTTTCTCTCTCTGTTCTGCCAGTCTTGCAGCATCTGTGGATTTTTAAATAGGAAGTTTGAGAAGTTGTTGCGTGGGATGGGGTCCTGTGATCTTGCAGACTACAGCAGGGAGGCTGATGGCTGCCCACTCTGAGAGACAAAGGGTCCACTCTGAGCAACGGGCCAGTGCCAGACCCTCCTGCCTCCATGGGACCACAGGTCCTGTATCCCTGTGCTCCCTGCCTGAGGTCCCATAGCGCTCGGGCAGCCCAGAGGATGGAGCAGTCGCGAAGGTACTTCATTGCTTCATCACGTCAGGTACTTTGTTGCTTGCTGATTAATTATCTGTAGCTGAGAGCATGCTCTGCCTCATCAATGCTTTTTGTAATCTGAAAGGGTTGCCCCTTGCAGATTTTCTCACCTCCCATCCAGTGCAGTTGCCTCCATCAGTGTATGTTGCAGAGGAGGTTTTTGTATTTTCTTTTCCCTGTTTCATCAAAATGACTCTTGTGCGCTGGGACAGAAGCCAACCTCAAACAGTAGGTTGTTTGGCTGCTCTGTGCAACAGTATTGTGCCATCCTGAGAAGCTTTGGCCACTGGTAATGAGGGGCTACAGGGACTAAGATCAATGAAGGACATGGCTTCTTTTGAAAAATGCCCTTCCTAGTGCAGAGGAGCTGCATGGGGTGCTGAAGACGAGGCTGAGGGTTTTATAAATATTTGGAGACACTGGAAGTTCACCAATGCACAGGGCATCATTGTGTGAGCAGAGGATGTCGGCGCCCTCAGGCTGCAGTTATTGCTGAGCTGTGCTTGTGCATCAGGCAGCCCCTCTGATGCCCTGTGACAAGGTTGGTCTTGGGAAGGGGGTGATGGATTTGTCCCTGGCTTATTGTATTAGTTTAATCACTATCTCACATCAGATTCTTATTATCTCTTTTGTTGTGGGAACTGGTGAGCGTGTGATCTGACTATCTATCACTAGATTACTTAGCAAACTACTAGCTGACTACTGCTGTGGCATTACAGAAAATATTTATTTTTGAAAATATGAACCTATACTAAAAAGTATAGGTGTGAGCAATTCTACATAGGTCACATAGCGACACTCCCTTCAGCTTTATTTACCCATTTTTCAGCACTTGGCCTGTACAATGCAGTTCCTATGCAAAACCCAAAGAGTTTGAGAGAATTATTTCCATCACTTCGGCTTGTCTGTGGGCAGGTTCAAATATTATTTTAAAAGCCAGCATTTCATGTTTCTGATATGAGATATGAGCAAGTCTGTAAATATTTGTTTTCTTAAAGTAGTCATCCTATTTAGTAACTGTGAAGTAGTTTGATAGAACTGAAGTTACTTCATGTCAAGGCAGCCTGTCTGAAATGACTGGATCACAGGAATAAGAGTATGTCCGAACGGGTGTATGTGTGCACGCTGGAAAAAATATATGAGTATGGTAATACCTATAGGTTACACAGTGATTTTGTTCTGTCACTAAAATCACCCAGGCTAGAAAAACTAAACGCATAGAGAAAGAGGTTAATTCCAATTATAAACTCACAGCTCATTATATACTTCTCAAACTAGTACAGATACAACATGATTTAAGATTGGAAACTGTGGCTAAAGGAATTAGTGTGCTCAGCATGAAACTAGGTTTATTTAATCAATGTTGCTTCCACTAGAAGAGTGGATTAGTTTTTCTTTAAGACAGAGTTAAAAGTTTTGCAGCTAATTTATTTTAATAAGCATTCAGTCACTGACTGCTGCAGAAAAAGGCTAAACTGTAATGAAGAGCCAAGAAAGAAAGCATGACTTAATTATTTTTCTGGGGTGGATAATGAATAAATCAGCTACGCTGTAGGCTTGCTGTTTGTATAGAATTTATTACTTTTGCTTTAAGAACCATATCATGACAAAGTCAATTTTTCTCCTGACTGCAAACTGATTGATGGGGTAATGTCTGGTTGTGAAAGACTTCCTCTTCATCATTGTGTTGCCAATGTTGGTATCACAAAGTGAGTTTGAAGTTTTCCTGAGTGCATGTTCTCCTACGTAATTACAGATGACAATTATTTTAATTCCTTTTTTTAACAAGCTTTCTAATCATATAAACTACAGAATGAATAACTTCGATGAGACCAAAGATGCACGTAGCTCGAAAACTACTTTCTTGGTTCTTAATTTGTTGCCACAATGTCTTCTACATGAAGAGCTAAATACTGCATTTAGAATGACAGCAAGTGTTTTCATGGCAAGATCTGTATGAACAAAAAGGCTTTGCCAAGGAACTAGAAAAGAGTGGTCTTGTAAGTGTTAGAAGGATGAAAATTTTAAGGAGAAAGATTAATAATTTGACATGGCATTGGGAATATAGGTTTGATCCAATTCCCAATTTAAAGGGAGCTGGATTTGGCCTGTTAAGTGTAAGAAAAATGGTGACTTTAAAATAAAGGAGAATGTAGCAAAAATATCAGGAGGAAAAATAAAAATGAGTTGTGTGATTTACTGCAGTGTGAATCCTCCCAACAAAATGAACAAGCGCACTCTATTGCGATAAAGAAAATGAGATTAAATAAAGCATTAGAAAAAGTCTTGTAGAGAACTTCACTTTGACAAGCAAACTGACTGTTTTACAGTTGCTGTCCTCTTAGGACTTCTCCTTTTTTTTTTCTTTTGACATATACATACAATATACAAAGTCTTCAGATGTATTGCTTAGAATACATTTTATTCTCTGCTCCTCCTCAATCCAACATAGTAAAAATCCATATTTGATCTTTATTATGTCTCCAGTAAGGAATTTTCCACCCACTGCATAATTTCAGATGCACCCTGAGAAAAAGCATTTCTTTCAAATATTCTATTTCTTGGTTTGATAGTCAAGTTAGCAATGCATCATGTTCTAATTAAAGAAGTGAAAACATTATATTAAACAGACATTACTTGTTTTGAATAACTTTCTCAGAGGGTTTATTGAGAGGGTTTTATGAGGGAAACAGTTACCTTGACCTTGCAAAGCAAAAATGGAAAATATCATTTGACTCTGAAAGATACATTACTAAGCTGCTCCCTATATTGCAGTCAAAGGTCCTTACTAGTTAAGGGTCAGTAAAAAAAGTACAAGGAAAGAGGCTAAACCAGATAATCCTGTCTTTTTTTTACAATCACCAGAGTGCTATACAGTTTTGGGAGTTGTTCATCAGCTGCAGAGGACACTGAGTGCTTATCTGCTTATTTCCACAGAAAGTAATAATCTTTTACTGCTTTATGAATACAAAGCTAAAATCATTATGACTTATTCCATCAAATGCTATGCTGTCAATGTGAAAAGCTTTGAGAAAGGTCAGTTGTTTGACTCTTAAGCTGCAGCGTTTGCCAAGCAGTGTTTGTAGCTCGTGATATTTTCTATACAACAGTCTAAAAGACACAGCTAGATATTTATGTAATTACTTCTGTGTGTTTGGATATCCAATTTAATTACCATAAAAGTAATTCTAACAAGCATTAAACTTACAAACTTTACAAGCTCAGTAAGAAAAAACAAGACACAATAGATCCTGTATGTTACAAGCATGTTAGTTTTCTTTTATTGAATTTGTTGCTACTCTGAAGGCTCCTCCAGTGCACATATAATCTTTATCGAAATTAATGTAAAATGACTCACAGAATCTAAATTAATTACAGTGATACATGGAGTTTTATTCTGTTCTAAACAAATCTTAAACCTGTTCATGATTGTTCACGGTCAAAGCAAAACAAAAAAAAGACCCCCGCTATGTTCTGCAAAGATGGCACTGCCTACTGCTGGTTTGGAGTAATGGTAAATAATGGCAGAATTCTGTCCCCAAAATACTCAAATTCAACTAGCTGATTGCAGGCTTTGCATCTAGACTTAAGAAAATTCATTATTCTGTGATACATTTTGACTGGGAGGAAAAAATCTGTTCTGAATACAGTATACGGAGCCTTATGTTTTCCAAGTTCTTCAGGAAGATCCGATTATTATTTGTTCAGCATCTAGGGTATAGCCAAACAGAAGCTTTTTCTTGTGCAGATGGGAGTATGGAAAGAGCACAAGTTGCTTAGAATTCTTCAGCTATTTGTTTTCTCACTATGGGGTATGTCTACTTTGCTGCTGAAGCAACATCAACGAACATACAGACACTAGTTTAAATTTGTGTCCTGTGAAACACAGCTTGAAGTTGTAGACTGCAGGCAGGTGAATTGGCAAGTTCAAACCTAGACTCTGCAGCAAAATATGTGCAGGGAAATCTGTGTCCCCCAGCCAGTGGGCATTCCACTTCTTTAAACATCGCTGTTCCTCAAATTTGCTTAGATGTCCCTTGTATTTACACACACGAAGACTGTACACAAAGATTGGGGCAACTGATTGGAAAATGAAGTAATTGGATATGTATAGGTGGCCAATCACCTACGACAAAGAGTGATTCATGGACAACAAAAACCTTCCAACAGTTTAAGGGTAATCTTTATTCTTAGCAAATATATCTTTAAGTATATCATCGAAGAATTGTACCAAGAATTAAAATAAAAGCAACTGCTTTGCAAATAAATTGCAAACATAAAGTCCAAATATGCCAAAACCATTATTTATTGCACATTTTTGTCTTGCTCCAGGCCACAATGTCGTGAGGTCTTGCAAGAGCTTAGAGTGAGTAGAGATAAAGGTGGCAAATGGACAGTGACAGCCATGTAATCCAGTGTCTGATTGCTTTTCCACATGTCAATGGTGAAACACACAACTCTCCCCTCAGCCTGTGTGAGGGTCTACAGTACTCAGACTCATTCAGTCTAATGCGATCCATGCAGAGAAACAATGTATTGAAGGAATACTTTGCTGAGACTATGTGAGCTGGAAATGTTTAGACACCACTATTCCTCATCATTAAAAATACATCTGCAAGCTTAGCTATAGATATGAGTTAGGAACTGCTCAAAAAGAAAAAAATCTGAAACTTTTCACTGTGAACTGAAAAAACAGAAATATTTTTGTTAATGTTTTTTAACAATATTTGATCCAAATGCTTGGTTACTTTTGATCACACCCTAGCAACTCATCCCTGTAAAACTGTAGTTAAGAATTTTTCAGGAGAAGCTGCCACCATTTCTGTTTATGCTCTTTTAATTGACCCTTGCTTAATTTTCCTTTTTATTGACAAAATTTACTTTAAATTCCAGCAATATTAGTCTACTCTTTTTTAAAAATTAATTCAGTATAGTCTTGGTGTTTGGTAACAAACTCTTCTTTTCCTGTTAGCCTTTATCATCTTCCATGAGAATTTCATGACTAGCCAGTCCCTTGCTCTTCCAATTGCTCTTAAGTCTCTGCATTTCTGCATCTTCTCAAAAGCAATTAGAGGAGGTTAGACAAAATCTGTGCAAACTTGTCCTGCTTTTTGCATTGTCAGCAGTAGACGACAGCAAGTTTGGGGTTTTTTTAAAGTGATATGGTGAGCAGGGTGGACCTAGTTCTTCAAAGTATTATACCATGCCTGTTAACTTCGTACCCTTTTAAATTCACTGTAGTTCACTTATTGTAAAACTGGAGGAAGAAAGTGAAAAGTAAGTTCCAATATATCTAGGGATTAATATATCTACCTCATTTTGTAATTTAGTATGTTGCATAAGCCACAGTAAAAATCAATCTTAATGAGAAAAAAATTTAAAGGCACCATAACTCTTTCTGTTCTTTACTGGAGGAAGTATCTCCATTCTCTCTCCTTTTCTACCTTCAACAGATACAATGGTTTCCAGAGTGAAATAAGAGCCACAGAGAAAACTGTTGTGGCTCTTCATTACAATATAGTCTATTCAAAACATGTTTAAACATGGCATAAACCAGATACTAATACAGAAGGTGAAACTTAATAAAACACTCCAATTTTTTTCTAAGTATAGAAATAAACATGTTATGTTTGCCATTAATTTTTCTTTTTTCTCTTTTTCAGTATTTTTATTTCTCCTGTCCTGTAATATATGTGCTGATCATGATACTAGAAGTGAAATATTAAATACGAAAATAGCCTGTGTTGAGGCAAAAATATCAATTTGTGAACTCCTGGTGAGGTTTTGTGCAGAAAAATACAATTTTTTCTTTGTGAGCCATTGCAGAATAAGGACTAACCACTGCCTGGTGCCAGGCTGAACGTTCAGCATGTCTCCAGTTTGCCTCCATCCACTTAAAGGATTTTAACTGAAACCTCCACCAGGTTTTTGCTGGGAATGAACATTTGCCAGTTTGAGGACACAGGCCACCAGACTGGCTGAGTGGTGTATTGCCCCAGGGCAGGTGGTGCCAGCTGGGTAACAGGGTTCAGGGTCTTTGCAACTCCATTCTCACCAGTTGTGCATAGCAGCACCAACCTCAGCCTAACCCCAAACCATGGGTACCACATCCGCAGTGGAGGACTCTTAGAAATGCCCGGCTGTCCTTGAGTTGCGGCACGGCCACTCTCAACTTGCTCCCCAGCCTGGCAATGTCACCTTCTTGCCCCCATGAAGCCTCCAGGGAAAGCCCAGAGGGAAGAGGGGCACACTGCGTATTTTGTCCTACAGTCAAAAAATTTACTTTTCTGTTCATCTTTTATCCCTGACCTGCCCACAGCTGCATAAGCCTTGGAGCAGCAAAAGCTCAGAGCTCAAAGGGTTTCTTGAGTTCAGGAAAATTCCAGCTCTGGTATCTCCTTAGGTTTAGACAATGCCAGATGCATTTATTTACACATGAACTAGTGATCTTTAAACACCTTCAAGCTGAAGTTTTCTTTTCCTGTAACAACTTTAACAGCATTACAATTACTCACTTTTTAAATCTAAAATAAACCACTAAATATTGTTTGAACTTTCTGAAATATTTGATTTTGAGTAAGATCTGGTCTTAAAGTTTGCACAATGATTTGATTTCTAACATTTATACGTTTGTTTAATTTAAATAAAATTTATAAGTTTTTGAAAGTGAGATGGATGAAAGCATGAACTCAGTTCCTAGTTTGTAAATTACTTTAACAAGTGCTTAAATTTAAGCACATGGGCCTCATTTTTTGCAGGACCTCATTACAAACTAAAATCATCCATATTCTTAAATGGAATACTGACTTAAAGCCATGGCTCTATTTTCTCATCATAGGTGTGTACATAGTTTATATTGAAGTAAAAATAATTTGTATTTATTAAAATGAAAGCAAATTGCATTTGTGTTGATGCAGTGACTGCTTTTGTATTAATGTAATTAATTAATGTGTTCAATTTAATTTAATGATATTGATTTATTGTGAATTTCTGTTTGCAGTTAAGCAGTTTAAGACCAGATAGCCATAGTATAGATATTTGCACATATATAAAGCAGGTTAGCCTAGAGCAGGTTGCACAGGAACGCATCCAGGAGGGTTTTGAATATCTCCGCAGAAAGAGACTCCACAACCTCCCCGGGCAGCCTGTTCCAGCGCTCTGTTACCCTCACACTAAAGAAGTTTCTCCTCATGTTCAGGTGGAACTTCCTGTGCTCCAGTTTGTGCCCATTGCCCCTTGTCCTGTCGCTGGGCACCACTGAAACATAAACAAAATACACATAAATGAGATATAAACAAAGAGACATCTGCACAGAATCTGTTAATTAATACTTGGTTTATTAATTCCATGTGATTTGAATATGCATTTTGAATTTGAATATGAATTTCATTCTTTGTGTTGTTCAAGGACTGATGATTGAAATAGTGCCATTTAATTAATAATTAAGTCAAAAACCCAAACCATATAAAAATAGAATAGTGATGAACAGTTGAGCAAAACTAACCTTTGGGTGTTTACTGGAGAGAGCTGACAGGAAGGTAAAATTAAGTTTGGTTTGGTTTTATGTTATGGTGAGCACAATACTCAGGGAAACAATAATTTGCAACTGAGGTAAACGTAATCATTTTTTCAGATAAGTGAATGTAGAATTTAGGTCACTGCTCAGTCGTAAGGAAGAAATCACTGACGTAGCTGGCAGCGCACACTATATCACCTGATCTTACAACCTAGCAGTAAAAGAATTCCTGCTCTTGCTGCGCATCGCTGCTCTCTAGATGAGAGAGGTTGTCATGCGTAGGCTCTGCAGCAAACAGTGAGGGAAGGGTTTTGGGTTTTTTTATCTGCCATACACTTTGTACATGCAGGAGCAGTAAGAGGCTCTCAAGCAGGTGTCATGCAAATCACTTCTGTGTCTGAAGGGTTACAGATATACTCCACCTTCCATGTCACGTTTATTATCCGTTACTCCATTAAGATCTCCCCAGTCTCAGAGAAGGACCTGGGTTAAGATTCATTTTGCTGTGCCCAGCAATTTCTCAGCAGTAACATTAGCCTGTTCCCCCTCAGAAGTCAACCTTTTATGAGCATCACTCCAAAATGTCCAGCTGCCTCCATAAAATCCAGCAAGAGCCTGGGCATCTTGCTCAGGGCATAGAGCAGCTACAGGGAGCAGATGCGTAACTGTTATGTGCTGCAGTTTTCAGTGTGTTGGTGGATCTAGCTGCTCGTGATTAATTTAGCTTTATTCCAGTGCTTATTTAATAAAGATTTTATTATGAACAGAAAGAATCAGATTTGGAAATTAAGCTTCTTCCTACGACAATCATTGTGTGCATAGACAAAACGATGGAGATAAAACTGGACAAGGAAAAAAAGTATTATCTTTACACTTAGTACATCTAGGATGTACAGTCCATTTTCCCATTTCTCTTTGACCATTCAAACATTTAAATGAATTATATATGTAGCAATTAAATCATTTTAACATCTCCAGTGGAACTAGCCCTCAAGCAAAGAGTAGCAATGGAGCTTCTTTAGCTTCGTATCATTGCATACAATCAAGACAGGAATGATTATTAATGGGGAATATACAGTGTTTATCTCCGTACGCACTCAGTTCAGATTATAAGAATAGAAGATGCAAAGTGGAAAGGAGTATGTTTGCAAATAACCTCTGTTCAGCGTGAAAATAATCTAATAGCATGAATGAAATTTCAGTCATTACTGCCAAATGAGGATGCCTTTAAATCCATAAGATTCAACCCATTCCCATAGATCAAGAACCATGGAAGGTAATTGTTCATATAAAATAAGCAGAAGCTCCCAACAGCTTTTCTCTTTTACCTCATTAAGCCCTGAGTAGACTGCACAGTCATTAAGCAAAACTGTGGGAAACAATTTTTTTGTGTTGTCTGATATGGTGATGCTCAGGTGCAGGTAATTGCCCACATGTTTAGATGAACTCCATCCTTGCAGCTGTGCTGAAAGAGGCACCAGGCAGGAAGACAGAAAGGAGCAGGGTGGTGGGAAGAAAATCTATTTCTCTGATACGTTTGTTCAGGAAAGCATTCCTGCACCAGATGACAGTTTAAGCACATGCTTAAGTTCTAGTGGGACATAATAAGGAGCAGGAAATGTGTGCTTAAGTGTTTTCCTGAATAGGGTCCAAAACTGACTAGGTCATAGGTGAAATCTTTGCCTGCTGTACTGTTGCGCCTGCATCATCACTTGCAGCTGCCTTTCCAAGGCAGTGAAGTATCCTTCTACATCTCCAAACTTGCACTGGCTTATCTCCAGACGAGCAGGAACAAAAATGCTATCATTTCCGCTTTTCCTCTGATGCCTGACGGAACACTGAACTCCATCCAAAAAAATTGGCTGAGGGAAGTTTCAAGCAAGGAAAATAATGCATAGTGTTAAATAATGTTATTCCTTTTTCACAATTTTAGTGATATTGTCCACTTACTTAAGTGGCTATAACTTCAGTATGATGGTGGCAAGTGTTCACTTGCATGCTATGTTATACAAATAAAATAAACAAGGCAGCAATCTTATTTTCTTTAGATAAGAACTTTTAGTTGAAATACAGTACCACTGGATGGGATGCTCTTACAGATGGCATTTTGCTAGTGATTGCCTCTTTTAGTCCAACATGAGTTTATTTCCATTTATAAAAATATTTGTGTTATTTAAGCTAATTTTTTTTTTTGTCTATAATGGACAAACCATTCTGAAAAACTTCAGTTACAAGATCCCTTAACCTGACTGTATACAATTCATATAATGCACTCTGGCCATGAGACTCAGTTCTCAGATCAGTTAGAGAGCAGCAGGACCCTGCAGAAAACATCGTCCGAGTGTCACTGACGTGGCTCGTTAAAATCTTTCATTGATTTCTCCCACTGGGAATAAAAATAAAGAATATAAGGGAGGAGATCTTCAAAACATAGCAGCAGACTTCTATGCATATACCAGCGTAAAATTAAGGGGTTTTTTAAAGGGCCCGTAATTACAGTCATGTTTGTTCCCACTGTATTTGAAGTAAGGAGTAATGAAACACTGTTTCATCTTCTGATCCCGTATCTCCCCAATCATCTTAAAGAAACTCTTTCAAAGTATTTTTGACTGCACTTGTCGTGGAATAAGCAGAACTGAAAAATGGCTATTTATCACAGCATGTACGCTTCCATTTACTGCAACATTTGTAGTATTTCTCATTCTCAAAAAGGAAACAATAAACACTGCCATATATTTAACTGCTATCAGTGATTTAATGCCCAGTTTTCTGTGTTCTCTATTGACTGTGCTCTGCAGGGTCTCATCACCCTCATCTTTGCTGGAGTTAAACATACAACACAAAAGTTCAAAATGTATTGGTGCGTTAGGGTTACATTAGATCATTGTACTGTAACTATCACTCGTCTTACATTGTAAGCAAGGGAGAAAATAGAGAGGATTAAACAAGTATTTTCTTCAAAGATCCTGCACCATTTTCTGTAAAAATTGGCAAAATTATCCATGCCTATAACAACCAAATGCTATACTTATTTGATCAACATAATTATAGGAAAACATGACATTTAAAGTTGAAATTGTTTCAAGCTCCACTTTCAAAAAGTATTATACGAAAGACAAATCAATACTCTTTCTGCTATATTCAGGCAAGATCTTCAAAACCTGAGATAATTGAGTATTTGAAGAACCACAAATCACATATTGATCTGAAGAATTTAGATACAGCACTGAAGAGAATGTGTTCCCATCACAAACAATCCTGTGTTGACACTACCACTGCCTATTTTCTATGTTTCTTAGCAATTTCAGGGCTCATCTACAAGCTACAGAAATGTGCAGCCAGTGGCATCAATAATACTGGGAAAGTCAGAAAATTCATAAACTTATTTTCCATATATTGCTGTTGATGTACAAACACAGTAAAAATGAAGACTGGCTGATGTGTTATCCACTGAATTAAGCCAGTACAGAACAAGACATCACCTAGAAACATGTGGCAGCTTCCCTTACTAGTCTATAAAGGTGAGAGGAGGAAAACAATAACAAAAAGAAATTGCATTGCAATGAAAAGCCTTTTTCTTGGTGTTCTGTTGCACAGCACTTATTTTTTCAATATGTGAATTTACTTTATACATAAGCAGCTGAAATCCTGTTATTTCATTCATCAATTTACTGCCGCTTTTCATTTCTGTCATATCATATCTAAGCTTCAAATTATTTGTTAGGTTTAGTAATCATATATTGAGTGGTTAAGGATGGCTTAACAGATTATTTTATATTTTAGATAAATAATGTACATTATATAATAGATTTTTAAAACCTCATTCTAAAAAAACTCCTAACATTCTGCATAAAGGCGAGAAGGTAATCTGACAAAACATAAGGAGGAGCTTAGGGATGCACAAGAAAACTTTGAAGAAATGTCAAGCAGACATAGAAAATTTAAGGAAAACCCACAAATGAATCTGGCTAGCTGTCCTGGTTCCTCAGTGTCCTGAAGTCCCTTGTGTTTTCCTCTGTCCCACATTTTCCTAGACCTCCCTGGACTGTCTACTTCCTTTTCAGATATGTACTTGAAAAAGTGGAAATCCGCACCCCTTTTCTGTAGTTCACAGCAAGTCATCAAGGCTCAGCTATACAAGAGACGTCTGCATGATCATGACTCTAAAGCTGCAGTAGGGTATCTGTTACTGCTCCATCCACACAAAACATTTTCCAACAGGTAGATGAGCTATTTGATGTAAATCAAAAGGTGGAATTTTGTGCCTAAAGTAAGTTATTTCTACTATAAAATAAATTTTTATCCAAAAAGTAAGCACTGTTTTCTATAATAAAACCCCATTTTGCAGACTCCCAAAAGCTTTAAAATATTCTGTCAGGGAAATAAAAAGAAAAAAATTCTAGACCAAATGCAAGAAATTTTTGATAGCTTGAGAAAAGGAGAGACAGACGTTAGATTACTGTTTCTGGGGAACTGAATGATAACCATTTAATAAAATTATAGATGTCAACAAAAATATGAATATGAAAGCTTAATTCCAGAATATGGTGTAAGAATATTGGACATGATCTGAATTTTGTACAGCTCATTTAAAGAGGAAACACTGATTCCAAATGAGTCACAGATATCTTGAATTTTACCTTCATTAGTAGCTTATGCCTAAATCTTCCTCTGGGAACAGAAGGGAAAACATCAAATCTAGAATACAGTATACGCGGTTTTCATTGTTGATGTCATGAAGGTGTGAAGTTACCCACACTGCTGCATACCATGTAGAATTCCATCAGTTCTTAATATTTTATAATATTTGTTTTCAAAGGCAGCTTCTGATGTGTAGTATGCACCATATGATTCTGTTCTTGATTAGAAAGGCAGGTTGCTATTACCATGTATAAAACCCTGGTGACCACCCACCTTGGTACAGTTCAAGATAGAAGAAATAAAAAATCTAACTCAAAAAACCAGACCAAATGTCTACTTTAGTCTTTGAGTTCAACACATGGTGAGGAAATGTCATTATAAAAAAAATGTTTCCAAGACTGAAAGTGGATGCAGTATTGCAGGTGTTTAGAAAAAGATAATTTTTAAGTGCACTGCTGCTTTTCACAATCATTTATATATTAAAAATAAAAAAAGAGCTATTTAAAGAACAAAACTATTAAAAAGGAAACATTTTTGTTCAATGTCATTAAATGTTCATTCTACTGAAAATGACAATTTTATCCAGTTGTTATAAAATATTTCTCTTACATGGATAATTGCCTAATACAAACTCAAGGTTATTAATATTTATAGTCAGCAGTTTTGAGGAACTGTCCCTCAGTGTATTCTTTTGCTTCAAATGTATTGTCCAGTCTCATCAGACTGATCCTATTGAACAAAGACTGACTAATTCAAAGAGATCATATGTAGGCCATAGAGACATCATTAGGTGATCTGATATAATTCTAGAACATTATCTCTTGGAAATACTTAGCTCATTAATCTTAAAGGCAAAGTCTGATACAATATCATAAAATTATACAGGAGAATGCAAATACATTTGTGATTTAACTACCATGGCACAAGTACTCTGGAGGATCAAACATGCTTGCTAAATTAGGTTCATTTCTTTCTTGGGTGCAAAATTTCAGATAAAACAGAGTATTGTGGAAATTCTATTAATTCATGGGAGAATAAGTAAAATTTGCAAAATTTAACTGACATTCTGAATGCCTGTAAGGAACACCTATATTTAGTCAGCTGTATTATCCTTTTTGTATGTGTTGGAATAAACAAACATAAATCTTAGTAAAAGTTTAGCAAAAATTTAAACAAAATTTCGTAATGCTTCAATCACTCAGAACTCTTCTGTCTCCTTAAATATCTTATGCTTTTATAACATCAGTAGTAGTCTGCAATTATTTAAAAAAAATAGAGAAGAAACATAAATGGAGGTTTTTCATAGTAAGTTGGAAAGATTGTGTTTAAGATGAAATCCTTTGTTGAAATAATTAACAGCTGAGTTATTAGGAAAGGAAATGGATAATTTCTTTTCTCTATTAAAAAATATACTATTTTTGGAGAAGATCAGTCACGGGATTCAGTCAACAGGATAAAGACTAGGACCCTGATTCTGTTGCAGACAATATAAAATTCCTGTGTCTCACATCCAGCCTGGCTTCTCCTGCAAAGAACCTTAATTCAGCTTCCACAAATATGTCCCACATGCTTGGACACAAGAGATTTTAAGATCTTGAGCTTGTGCAGAGTGTATATGCTAGGGTTTAAGCTCTAGGCATTGAGGGTACTTTCATGTTCTCTGGTTCTCAGACCACTGCCAAAAGGTGTTTCATCCCTCAAAAGGTTTTCTTTGGTCATCATTCCAAGTTTATTAATACTAGATTTATGCATTCCAAGATCTCCTAGAACTACATATTGCTGAGCACAGGAAGGCTTTTCTCTCCGACCTGCATGGCTACAGTGTTTAGACCATTAGATACAGCACTGACACAACCCACACTGCATTGTGTAGCTCCCTGTTTTTGAATCTAATACAGGCTAGGATGACTAGAAACTTTAAAGTTGGGGACTTCAAGGATATTTTCCTGTGAGACGTTACTTCTCTTTTTCATAACCAGTGTTGCTACCAGGGCACTTACATTTTAGCCGTGTCATTTTCACCTCTCCAATTTCTGAATGCCTTTTGGATGTAATGCTGAGCAACAGCATGAATCCACACCTGACAATCCTGCAACACCCATACATTCAGGGTCCCTGATCAAGGACAATTTATTCCCACCCTCCATGGACCACATTAAGCAAGAAAACTGTCTGATTATTTGGAAACTGTTGTAGCAACTGGATGCATCATACAGTTCAAAAGAAACTGAAATGCCAACGTAATGGATAATTGTGACAATGTCTAACTGTCAAGGGAAATACATTCTGACCAGAGGCAGATGACTTGTGGAATTATACTATTCTGTAGGCAGGCAGAAATTCCTGTTTCTGAAGGGATAGGGAATAAACTTGTGTGCAAAAGATGTGCTTTCACTACAGCATAATTCAAAATGGTCTGAAATAAGAATGAAAAGAAACACAAATTCTACAGCAGAGTGAATTTATTTATATTTTGGCAAATAGGACCATGCCTATACAATTTTGGTTAGATTTGAAAATAGGAATGTTTTAAAGAGGGGTTGGGGTTTTTTGTGGGTTTTTTGTTTTTTGTTTTTTTCTTTTTTTTTAATGAAATACTGTTTCCCTTAAGCGCACTGAAATATTTTTGGATTATGTTTACATTAATCCAGATTTCAAAAATGTCAATTTCTTCTTGACCCAAACTTGATTTTCCACATTATTTTTTGGTTCAGTCACTGTTGTTTATACAGCTGTAGATAATTTATTTTGCTTTCATAACCAAGCTGTTAGCAATTATAAGTCTATATGTAGCAAATCTTAGAAAAAGAGAAATAAAAAAACAATTGAAGGACAGGCTTCATCTCTCTGTAAAGAGCATTGCTATGCCACTCTACCTCTGGCTTATTTTGGCATTATAATTGTCGCAGTTATTTTGAAAAGAATAATTTCAGTTTTAAGGTGATCTTTTTTCCCCAGTGTCATATAGTTGATGCTGGGTCTATTGTCAATATGAGAGAGAAAATTATCAGTATGTTAGTATGTGCAGCTGTGTGGCTATGCTTTTGTACAACTTCTCAAATGATATCAACTTTACTACAAATTCACACACAAAATTTTCCTGTCACAGACTGGACTAATCTAAGTTTTTACATTCTTTTTCTTCAGTTGTTCTTATCACAGGTTCTTTTCATTATGTGTATGAATACCTAATTATCTATCCTCAAATCAAAAAAAAGAAGTTAAAAATACTGAAAGTAGTGCTTATGGTTTAGCCTTCAATTCTTACTCCTTTTTGCATTATCTGTAATATTTTGCATAATGCTTTTGACTATAATAAAAAAATGTGCTGACAGAAAAATTACTTCATGCAAAAGAAAAAAGGAATCAAGCATTCCTGATCTGAAAGCTTTTCAAACTTTCTTGCTGTTTTCACTATACATATATTTTTGTTATTAGTAAGTAATACAAGTTTTTTGACTAAATCTCAGTTAGAAGCCAGTATCACCAAGCAATAACCCTGCACATGGTGCAAGAGTACTTGGATATTTATTTCTTCGTGCACAGAAACTATCCACACACTTTCAGTCTAAAATTGGTTTTATTTTAGACTAAGAATGATAACAATAAGAAAAAAATGAGAGAGCACAGTATTTACACAGGCTGTAACAACTAATGGAAGGTTTTCAAAAATAGACATTACATAGTGGCTTGGGGAACAAAATGGCTACGTCTGTTCTTGCTTCAAATAAGTCTAATGGTGCTGGTCAATGAAAGAAAAAGTCCTGGCAGTTAGGCTCCCTTAGGAACAAGTTTCAGTTGATGAATAGGGTATCATTAACAGTGAGAAGACAACTTCTGGAAGTTTAATGGTAAGCATAGTAAATTAAGGATTTCACAAGAATAATTTTCTACTTCACCCTGTGTAAAAATGGTAAGCATACAGGCAAAGACCACAAAAAGGTATCATCATTTACTACTACTAGAACATTTTCATTCCATGAAAATGTGCATGAGCTTTACCTAAATCACCAATACTACACTTAATAGTGTGTGTGTACAGGGTAAATGAAAAGGATGTAGCTTCATAATGCAAACATGAACAAATCTTTAAATCTTATAAAAATCTAATAGGCAGTTTGGTTTAGACCATCCATATCTGAAAGACATAAAACAAAACAAAACAAAACACACAAAAAAAGAAGAAAACCACCTCTAAACATCTTTATATTGAGAATCCCTAGGATTAATTGTTTATGCTGCTTTATGATAACTGACAGATCTTCATCTGATGTACATTGATGTCATTCAGCAAATGATTTGCAATTGCAAATGAAACATATTGGGCCATTGTTGTTGCTATTTTAAAACTACACAAAAAATAAAAATCAAGAAAAGTAATAAATGCTATTGAATCCTATTTAATCTCCTACTTATGTTTATGAGTTCCAAAAGATAAACATTGGCTTGTTGGGCAGGTTTTCCAGGTTCTCATTACTGTGATTCATATTTGTTTTAGTATTTTTGTTTGTGGTTTACCATGTTCATTACCGCCAACTCCTTACAGATATTTTCCAAAATCTTGGTTTCTTATAGGCATATTAAAGGTTTCAATTCTGCAATTTCTAGAAAAGCATATTTAAAAAGTAACAAGATTGATAAGCGCAGTTACCCATACAAAACCTGCAGAACATCAAAATAATTCTGAAAGATAGTGATAAATCTCAGAGAAGATATCAATAAATACAGAAGAACGTGACTGAATTCAAAAGTATTCTTTGTGATCTTCTCTGCAACTGCAATCTCCAACTGTGACTGTATATCAGAAAATTACAGCAAAGATCTCCTCAGTTAAATTACCTTTTAAAAAGATTCTATGGGCTAGGTTCATAATTTCTTAAAGCTTCTGTATATTAACTGAACACAGGACACTTCCATTCCAAATTAAAAAAAAAAGCTTTCTTTGCACAATATCAGGATCAGTCAGGCTTTTTGGTTCTCCTTGTGATGTCTGGGAAAGAGGAAACTTGTTTAGCAGAAATTGCAGGGGTAGCATAGAAGAGGATAACTTTTAAAACATATTCTGGAATGACTATTACTATGCTCTGATCCTAAATCTTGTCTTAACGCAGGCTGGCTACAACAATATAAAAGTTAATGTAGGCATGATTCTGCCTCCTGTCTCTATCTTTTAAGAGTTCCTGGAAAACATTTCCATACATTCTTGTATCTTTGTGCCAATGTTCTGAAGTTAATTTATTTAGATATCTTTCATGTTTAGATTTTGGTTTTCTTCTCTGACTCAATTCATAGTTGTACTTCTCAAAGATATTCTTCTCTGTTTGAAATCATGCTTTGAGTTCAATGAGAAATCTATGTAAGAAGCCTGAAGAACAGCATCAGAATCGAGGGCTAATTTCCTTTCCCAACTGTTGCCTGGCCATTACTGATGCCACAGAACTTGACTTGATGTACGTTAGTTTTCCACATGGAGGAAGATCAGATATGCTTTGAAAAGAGATACTATTGACCTAGAAAAGAAGTTTTAAAGTCAGTATTCTCAACAAATTAGCGTAAGCATGGAAAAATATATACTTCAAATGAGTTTTTTGCAGTGGAACTTGCAAAAAATGTAGTGTCTTGTGAGGAGAGCAGTTTACACAGGAGAGTCTTCTTGCAAGATCTTAGTTTATGATCAAATAAATAATTAATTGGAAGAAGATTCTTTGTATCACTTCTGCTGTAAACTAAATTTTGTATTCCTCTGTAGAAAGGGAGAAAAAGCACACATTTTCAGTAATATTTACAACTTTTTTTCCCACAGCTATCTTTGTGAGTCAAAACCTAATACTTTCACACAGCACAAGAAAGTGCTAGTCAGCATACTCTGTATTGTAAATAACTTAAAATGAGGAGTGAATCAAATAGGATTATTTTTCACTGACTTCTATAAACATTCAATTGGTCGTGAATACTAGAAATCAGAGAAGCCAAATTCGTGTTTTCTGGTTCAGTGACTTCCCTTTACAGAGTTATTTTCATATCAAAAGGGGAAATGGTCAAGTTGACTCAGAAAATACTGCTGGAAATAAAGTTGAAAAGAAGAAATTCTTTTGCTAGCTGGACTTTTGAACAGTAGAAAAGACAAAGTAATTTTTATCTTACGTTTGTAAGACCTTGACAGTTCTTCCTACAGAACCAACTCTTCCTACAGAACCAGGGCCAACTCATAAACAGCAGTGACTTCTTTCCTGTCAGATTTTCAATAACTTATCAATGATGGCTTAAGGCTAGTGGGAGACTTTCATCCCAGTAATAAAGCACAAGGATTTGGACTGCACCATTGTAGAAACAGTCCCAAGAAGAGCTGTAGCCATGAATCATCCTCATCTCCTCCTGAGTTCTGGGAAACCGTGATTTGTAGCTGGGTTATACCACCAATAGATTTTTTTTTTCACCTTTTCTTTTGCTGGATCGGATGCTGCGGTCAGCAAGCAGTAAGAATGGAACTACACATCTGTCCTCTCATTCTCAACTTCCTTCCTCTCCCAACCAATATTTAACAACTGTACTCCAAGAAGTTGTCACAGGAATAGAAAGGAAATTTTTCCCTCTTATGATCCACTTTAAAACGATGCTTGATTAAATTCACAGTCCACACTCTGTGAGGCCTCCTTCAATTTCAGTATTGGCAAGGAGGTGAGAGAATCTCTTTGTTCCACACATTTTAACCTTCTGTTCCTTCCCAGTATGAAAATGCAAGGTTTAAAATGGTGTGCAGTGGCACGCAGCTGTGGAAATAGAATGATTTTTGGACAAGATTACATTGAGAACTAAATTTGCTTTCTACTCTCACACGTGAATATTCAGTGCATTTTTTCCCTTACCCACTTAACCTCTGAAATATAATACATTTCCAGAAAAAATTCTAATCACTTAGCATCTACTGCCTGTATTCCTTTGTGTGCTTTTCAACATCCCCAGTGATCAATGCTAAGTATTTTATCAGATTCAAGACTGTGATAAACAGTGGAAATAGAGTGGGTTCATCTTATCTTATCCTAGTCTCATTTACACTGAGTAGGGTAAGTTAAACTATACCTGATGTAATGAAACTATTCTCATTAAAATATTTAGACTTTAATTTTTAAGTCATTATAAGGGCATTTCTATGCAGTTCTGAAGCAAAATCAATTTGGCAGGAGTTCCTGCATCAAGATTTTGAATCATGGTGTCTAGGTGGGAAGTACAACATGCAGCTGAGCATTGTGGCCCAGCCCTATTCTGCAAGTTTGTTTACTATGTTTGTAGACATATTTTCATCAAAATTCCCTTAAGAAATATGTTCATTTATGTCATTTTATTCATGGTTTAGTTCAACCAGAAAATGGGGGATATGTATCTGAGAAAGATGTTTGAATATCCATAAGATAAACAAGTTCAACATTCAAATTATAATTCAATGTTCAAAATAGATGATGACTAAACACTTTTACTAATTGCATAACTAGGAATCATTTAAATAATCATATAAATACAGTTGATTAAGAATGATTGATCTTTAGGAAAGCAATCAAAGTAACACAACGAAAACAGCATTGAAAGAAAGGTGGCAAAATGTTGCATTGCCACAAGGAGTTTCCAAATGTGCTTACATGCATGGATTTAAGCACTACAAATCTAAATGTAATAATAAGTGCATAAATAATTCCTGCTGATTGCAGCAGAAGTACTCATCTAGCGAAGGCAAAAGGATTTTACTTTGTCAGCTATCCAAATCAGTGGCCACATGCTTCACTTATACCAGCTTCACTAATAAACCACCTTTACTCCTGGTTTACACTGAGCTCAGCCTCCAGGAATTTCCTCCAAACCACACGAGGGAAAATTTTATATCTCTTTCATGTTCCAGCAAGTTCACTGAAGCCTTCTAGAGGTAAAAACTAAATGTTCCCGAACAATTGAATATATTTTGAATGGATAGTAAATTCAGCATATGGAAGACAGGTATGTGTAGCCAGGATTGCTCAGTGCTTTCCTCAGTCTACTACTTCTTCACAGATACTTACTTAGAGGGCGTAAGTAAGTAAGATACTTAGTTAGAGGGTGGTACAGACACAGGAAGATCTGACTCTACAAGAAACAATGATTCATTAATGTATTTCAGATCCCAGAAATTTGCAACCTTCTCAATATGATTTTTTAAAGGTTTTCCAACTATAATAATAATATATAAAATATTATAAATGTTTTACCAGAGCTATGTATGCACTCTGTCATTAAGCAACGGCCTTTTAAAAGATTTTGTTGATTGCACTGCACAAGAAAGGATGATAAATACATAAGTGGATGAAGCGAAGATCAAACAGAAGCTGCATTTATTTTTAAAATTATTTTGCACAGAACATAGCTTCAACATTAAAGAGAAAGCAATAGGGGAGAGAAGGGCATGACTTATTTCCATCTTCCAGAAGTTGCTTAATTTCTTGGATAGCAATCTGGATACCCTTTACTAGTATTTAAAATAGAGGCCTAGAGCATCTTCTCAAACTTAAGTCACATTCTGGTACCATTAAAAAAATCCAATAAGTTATCTGTTACTGACTTAAAAAGTCCAGGGTTTAGCCCAGGCATTAGAAGTTCTAAATTACCTGAAGATACTGATTTTTTTAAACTCAATGTTGTAAAAATAGCAGTGTCATAAAAGCTGACTAATTGCAGATGACTTTGCTTTTCCTACAGAACTATGAGTGAATTTTCAAAAGCATGTATATGAGGCAGGAGCTGACAGAGATTATTTAAAAAATGATGCCAATGTTCAGCAGCAAAACCCTACTGCTAAAATTAGGAACCCTGTCTACATGTCAATGCTTTTCAAAGTCTCGTTCAGGTTTACCCGTATGCTAATCGTCTAAGCTAATTCATGAACATGGAAGAGCTTTCTCTCTGCCTCTTTTCCAGTAGCTGAATTTTGGGACTGTGAGTTTGCCCAGAAGTGATGTGTGGGACGCTAAGTTCTCGTGTAGGTCCCACACCCTCTCTCCCCAGTGTACCAGAACTGTCAACTGTGGCCCTTTATATTGGGATAGATGTACTTGCTGAGTGCCTGGACACAGATGTGATTGATTAACAAAGGAAATAACACACCGTATATGGTTCTATAGATCTCCCAAAAGAAAATGAGATTTACTTTTTAAGAGCAACCATACATGTGTTTTGAAAACTTAAATTTAAACTTTTTAGAAGCCATCTTTCCTAATATATTATCCTTTCAAAAGGAAATGGTACCATTACACTGCAGAACAGAATTAAAAATAATACAGGCAATAATAATGTAGTACATGAGTAAATATAATAATAACACAAATGCTTTCTTTTTATATGGAAAATACTCAGAGAAACTACTGGTTTTGTTCTCAGAGACTCCTGTCTTCCAAGTAATTTCCTTATCTAAATTCTTTATAATTACATTTAATGACTCTATTCTTTTATCATAGTGCAAGATTTAAATAATAAAAGAATCCTAATAGACTGTAATTATTGTAATTTATCTGTAGATATTAAAAACATTTTTGAGAGGAAAGCATGTTGTAGTTACTGGTAATATAGTGTTACTGCTGAGCTGCATTCATATTCCTCCTCCCTAATCAGGATTATAGCGTTCAACAGTTTCTGCTTAGCTTCAGCAGCTAAAGATTTAAGATGAGAATAACATACACACAACGTGCAGCACCAGCTCTAGTGTTGCTACAATCCCCATGCCTGATCCTGGGCTCTGTTTAGCTAACTTTGAGATTTTGAGGGACAGAACTAAAGAACAAAAGATTTAAAACACTCCAGAAAGCAAATCCTTTCTTGGCATGTCAAACTATACATACTTGTTTTACAATTTATCACAGCTGGTATTCCTGACCTGACTTCAGGCACTAGAAATCAAGAGCAGCCATCTTCTTACCTTAGCATACTAGCCCATAGAGGTATTTTGATGTTTCCTTTGAAATGGTATTTTATCCAAAAATAATAAGCACCAATGTGTTCTGTCTTTTTTCCTTAACATTTTAAATGCTGGATGTTTTTTTTTTTCTATCTCAGGTAGTTTGCTTTTCCATCCACATTAATTTGGTCCCTTAAACTCCAGTGTTTTTAAATAAATTAAATTAGCATAAATACAAATTATAGGTTACTGTCTATGCTATTTTGCAATTTATATCAATGTTAATATAAACAAAATGTGTGACAGCACATCTCACATCAAAATTTTATGAGACAGCCTCAATGACTTTTGAAATGTTTTAAGCCTTATGAATAGTTTCTTCTATTGGTAGAACATTGTTTGAGTGCTAAAACCCACCCAATTGACAATTTGAACTGTGTCAGGACAATAAAATTAATTTTATTTTACATAAGTATGTCTGCTGGAAAATTAAGTGCCAGAGCAGCAGAAGGATCTGCTAGTAATGAGTGGTGCTGGTTTGTTTGCATTAAAATCAGTGGTCAAAGGCGGCCACTAAAAGCATGACCTATAACCATCGTGGACAGGCGCTAAAGCCTATTCTTAAATAAGAGTCTGAATTAACAGCCCAGGTAAGATTTTTCATTTTCAGAGCACAATAGAACCTTTATCAGTCCACAGTTCTTTGCAAGTAAATATACCTTTAAAAATGTGTGCATAATAATATATACTGCATTTTATGCTAAAAATTTAAAAATTCCCAGCCGTTGATATAACTCTTTTTTGAGGGTCAGAAATCAAAACATATATATTATACTTAGTAATCAACACAAAATAACTTACCCTACCTGTTCATTTGTTTTTCCTGTGTTGATAAGCATAATTTTTGCTTCTTTTTTTTGCTTTTTTTGCCCTTGACACCTGGGAAATAAGGATTACTTGTTTGAACAGGTGTTGCATTTCTTAAATGCCTAATCCTTCTCAGGTGACTGTGGATTACAGCATCCTTCTGCTGCAGTTCTCTTTTCAGGCGTTTCAAAGAACACCAAAGCTCTAAGTGTGTGTTGAAGTGTACTCACAAAATGTATACTCACTCTATCGCCTGCCTGCCTGTAGCTGCTGATCATTACCCTCTGCTCTTTTCCCATGTTCCTGGGGAAAATGTGTTGAATCTGGAAGGCAGATGACAGGCCCATGATCTAATCACAGAAGATGCAAAAAAAAGAAATTTAAAAATTCTTGGTTCACTCTGCATCATGAACTCAAGCTCTGCCCCATTTTGCACATACAGTGATTTTTAAGTGATCATTTAAACATTAGTATCCCTTTGGCTAAGGCATTAAGATTTTAAGCAAAATTTTATGCTTATATTTTAGTGATGTGCATGGTAAAGAAGATAACATATAATCATCAAACAAGGTCTCTGTTCCAAAGTGTGGGAAAGACTATGAAACCAACAAATGATGAAAGATACAGGAAGGAAACAGCACAACTTAGGTGAAAATGTGTTTCCACTCATCTGTCTCTTTTTTTAACATGATATGCATGGATATTGTAAAAGCTTGATTTTTTTTTCTCACCTGCAATTACATATAGGCAGTCTCAGGTAATTTAATAAGATCTTATGTTACTGCATGGGTCTAACCAAGAAGAAACACTTTCCTTACAAACAGTAACAAACATTGTGTATCGTAAGAACGGCTTGTAAGTGTTAAAGTTTGCATAACAGTAGAAATATCAGGAAAAGAAGCATATCATAATGCAAATCAGAAATAATGACTGCAAATGCTGTTAACATCATTCACTAATAATCTACTGACTTCAGGACAAATCTATATTAGCTATTTTTCTATTCTAGTTTACTCTTCATAATGCTCTGATTACTACCGATTTCAACAACCTTCCATCATAACTTGAAATTATATGACTAACATCTGTCATGCATGTTTTGATCTTCCTCCTCAAGTGAGATTTGTGTATGCAGTATTGTATTGGGTCTACATGGCAAGGTTTCGGTAGCAGGGTGGGGAGGCTGCACGGGTGGCCTATGTGAGAAGAGGTAGAAGTTTACATTTTGAAAGCTTTCACCACTGAGAAATGCTTGTGTTTTTTGGTGCAGTCACTATCCTCATTCATGTAATAATAGCTTGTGTTCTCATAGGAACTTCTGTGTTCAAATATGTATGACCACTTGAAATTCACCTGGTCAGGGTGTATATGAAGTATACATAAAGTATAATGAATCAGATGGCCAAATGTGCATAAGCAGCTTAGTTCAAAAGTAATGCGAGTTAAAAGGAACCAACAAATAATTAGAAATCAACTAAGGTACAAGCATGGAAATCAAAAACTCTTCACAACTAGTGGCTCAGAATTGGAACTCAACGTCTCCGTCCCTTCAATTTCTTTCTGATACCTACTGTAATAGATTTGTAAGACAAATGAGAGAGGGCAAAGAAAGGCTGCTTCCTTAGCAAGCTTGACTTTTCAACCCCCATTTCACAGTGCTGTGCTCTTAAGCTGTCCTGAAAAGTCTGTCCTTTTTTTACATTGCTTTCCAGTCAGTGCAAAAAGATGGCCACTGGCTGGCAGGGCAAGAGAAAGAGATGACTCAGGAAGTTCTTTTCAAAAAAAAAAAAAAAGCAGGAGAATCTTGTAGAATTGTTACATATTTAAAAAAACATAAATCTTGTCACTAACCACAATGCTGAAATGAAGTTTTGATTACACATCTGACTAAGGCTGTGTTCCGAATAACTAGCAATAAAGCTTTAATTCAGTTTCACCAGTTATATCTTTTCAAATGCAATCTTTCTCACAATTAATGACTACAGCTTCAGACGTCTTCAAACACACGGTGCCAGTCTTTAAACAGAGTGTTCTGAGACATCAAATTGATGTTCCAGAATTACTCTATAGACAAAATCAGTTTAAATGATACAAGTTTCCCTCAAAAATCAAACAAAAGAATCCTCTTGTATCATTTTTCTCATGATGTACTTCCTCCTTCATGCAAACCCTTCATTTACAGAATTACAGAATCACAGAATGGTGGGGACTGGAAGAAACCACTGGAGATCATCTAGTCCAACGCCCCTGCTAAAGCAGATCCCCTTAGAGCAGGTTACACAGGAAAGCGTTCAGGTGGGTTTTGAATATCTCCAGAAAGGGAGGCTCCACAATTTGGTACCCTACAATTCAGGAACCTCCTTCTACTCCAGTAATTACTGACCTCAGCGCTGTTCCTGTTCAGACAAGAAAGAGACTAAATTGAGAAAAAAATTTGAGCCAAAATTTCCTAAAATGGTTGGCATGAGGATTAAAATAAATTATCCGTCTGGAATCTGCACTCTGGTGTAGATTTCCAGTATTCCTAAATGAAGTGTTATCATAAAGAGCTAATGTAAAGCCTTTCCACAAAATAATTTATCTCTGTAATAAATATTCAGCAAACTGGGCTATAAAATGGTTCCATCTTAGGGGAACAAGCTAGGCTACACTTTTCCATCAATATACTAGCTGGTAGCCATAAAATGAAGATGATACTTCACTGCAAAGGTTGTGTGTGCTTTAGAGAAAAAGTGAGCTTCTCAACAGAGAAAAGAGAATACAGAACAAGTTGCTAAGAATCATAACTAGAAATAACTAATTTGCTAATACTTTATTTCCGTTCTTACTGTATGTGTTGGGTCTGTGTGGCAGGGCTTTGGTAGCAGTGAAAGGGGCTACACAGGCCGGTGGCTCCTGTCAGAAGCTGCTTGAAGCTCCCCCAGCTCCAAGTCGGCCCCATCTCAGGCTGAGGCCCAGCCATTTAGAGACAATAGATGTGCCTCTGCGATAACGGATTTAAGGGGAGCAACTGTCATTGAGACCTGCAGCAGAGGGAGGAGGGGGATGTGAGGAAAACACCTATACAGATACCAGGAGCCAGTGAGGAATGAGGGGGAGGAGGCAGCTGGAGCAGATTCCCCTGCAGCCCACGGGGAGAGAGCAGGTTGTCCCCTTGCAGCCCATGAGGGACAGAGATGGACGCGTAGCCAGTGGAGGACCATGGAGGAGCAGAAATGGACCTGCAGCACATGAAGGACCACAGTAGAGCAGAGAGGGATCTGCAGCCTGTGGAGGACACTGCGCCTGGAGAGGTGCCTGCACCTGAAGGAGACCGTGACTCTGTGGGCAGCCTGTGCTGAGGTGGGAGGTTTCTGAGCGACTGCACTGTGTGGGAAGGACTCACATTAGAGGGGTTCATGAGGGACTGTCTGCCATGGGAGGGAGCCCGCGCTGGAACAGGTGAAGCGTGTGAGGAGCCCTCTCTGCCTGAGGAGGAAGGAGCGGCAGAGACAATCTTTGGTGAACTGACTGCACCCCCTATTCCCTGTCCCCCTGCACCGCTGTGGGGGGAGAAGGGAGAGACATTGGGAATGAGGGGACTTGAGCCTGGGAAGGAGTGAGGGGTGGGAGAAGGTGTTTGTTTTCATATATGTGCTTCAAGAAAAAAAAAATATTAAATGTATATTATAAATCTACAATCTTCATCTATAAATCTAGACTGCATTATACCTGTGTGAGGCATCATGTTTTTTACACCATCTTAAAATAAGAAGTTTCAGAATAATCCTTTTGATTACTATATTCTTCTTAAATCAGATTGCTGTGTTTTTCATTGTTTCATTTCTTTGGTTTAGCAAAAAGTGTGTCCGATACAAAATAACATATGTGCTAACGGTCTTTTTATCTAACTTCCCCTCTTTTTTATTCTTGGTGTTAATTAGTGATCTAATAATGTAAATTTTGCTACTGGTCATTGCCATTATGTCATCTATTTTAGATATCTGATAAATATTTATCCAAGTTATAAGACTAGTACCAATTCTAAATTACAGTAGAGGGGCTTATAAGTTCTATACAAACGTAGGAAACTAATATTTAAGCTAGAAAAGACAAAGTTTAAAATTTACATGAAGTTTTTCTAAAAACAGAAGTAATTCACTAACATTGAAAATGAAATTAAATGACCAAATCTCTTCATTTTGCACATTTGGCAGTGGAGATGATGCCCATTTCTGGAATTAGCAATTTTGTTGTTATGCCATGAAAATCACCATGGACAGATTTGCTTAAGTTTAGCTGATTATTAGCCTAAAATAACTCTCATCGAGTTATAAACTAAGATAACAAGCACAACTCACCATTACACTGCTTAGAGAAATGTCACGTTTCTTGTTCCATTGTTTTGTGTCCTCACCAACAATGATATCAGAAAAGGTCCTTTGAAGAAAACAAAATTATTAGTTAAGTTCTCATGTATTAAGTATTGGGGTATTCTGGATGAAACTGAGTAACTGAGTAAGAAATCACACTGATTTATATTTAAATAAGAAAATAATATCTTAAAATAATAAAATAGTATTTTTACAAATATTTGCCAAAGTGTTGGTGCCTATTGGAAATTACAACACATTGTATGTCATGCATTTTCTTAATAATCTGTATATCCTGGTTTCTCAAATAGAAAAGAGGCCTTCTAACATAATCTAAAGGGATAAATCACTATCTAATAATAATGAAAATATTCCTGTATTTTAGAATATTTTAAATGTTTCCTTTAAAATTTTCAATCACCAAAATATTGAAAACTATTTCTTTAGTTATCTGCCCATACTAAAATAACAAGATTATTTTTTATTCTACATTCGTTTGACATAACACTATGCATAACTGTTTAAATCACCAACAAGCGCACTGATGTGCAGTCTCCTTCACTGGGGTAGATCTTTGCAACTGCTCACTGTCACAATTAAATCAATGGGGCATAGCTTCAGATTTACATGTAGAATTGTGATCTTGAATATCAATTTTCATAGAGTTTACTTCACATGGGTTAATCAAAGTATAAGGTGTCCATAGTATTCCTACTGGTTAGCAGTTGTTGGGAACAAAAAAAAATAAATATGCATTAAGGCAACTAGGGCTTTTATAATTTTTACACTTCATGAGTTTTTTGAAGATAATTGAGTATAGAATTTTAAGATGTTTTAAGAAATTAAGAAATTTTAAGATGAATTTTAAGATGTTTAACACAAGTCTGAGTCAATGTAAATGGACTTTGGATCTGGCTCCTCATATTTTAATATAAGGTCTACTGGTTTACAAACTGGTTATGAGAATTTAGCTACTATTATCCTTCAAAAACTTTCTTCTGATTTAAGTGATATTAATAATACAAAGGTCCTGCTGATTTTAAGGTTCTAAGACCTCCTGAAAATTAGAGATTTTAAGCACATGCTAAATAAGTCCATGTGGGTATTAGTGATACCATTAAAATGTTACGGTCATTATCTAAATGTCATGCTGGACATTGAAACTGTTCAGATAATTAAGTGAAAGATAATTAAGGGATTTTTAATATAATTAATAAGTAGGAGGTTTTGATTATTATGTAAAAATAGGAATTGTTTTAAGATAAATGAAGATGTACTTTTAGCTAGGAGTATTTCAACAATTCTAAAATTACACTGTTCTTCTCCCTTGTCATTGTAGAACCATTTTTTCATTTATCCTTTTTAAACTTCAGAAATATCTCTTTTCTAATTTTTTGATTAATTTAGGCAAGAAACTTCTGAAATAATTCACTGTGAATTTTATTAGGCATTTATTTCTTCTTAGGTGAGGTATATTAAGTTTAAAATTCACTAACCATCTACCGTAGTCACTTTTTTGAGCCATAGAAATGAACTTCTGAATTGCACTCAGAATATTAATGCTTAAAGGGAAAAAATCTATTTTATGTTGTTATTATAGCAGGCAAGTCCATATTTGAGATTACTTAAATTATTTAAAAATTAATTGGGGCTATTTTTTTTTTTTAAATTAACATATTGGTGAATGGACTTAATAAATATATCCCCAGTTGAGTTTTTACAAACAGATTTAGTGAATGGTGCTTATTGACTGAATTTTGATAAATATTTGAGTACTGATAGCCAAGTGATACATTCAGCTCCAGTTCAGCAATGCATCTCTTGATGGTGGATTTAAAAGTTATTTAGGCTATGTCCATATGTCCTTTAATCTTACTGTCACCATTGTTATCACTAGTGGACCCATGTCTGCTTATATGTCCTGCCTGCCTTCTGCTATTGAAGGTGTTCTAAGCAGCCTATGTGCATTCTTAACTGCCTACATAACTGAAAATTTGGCCATAGCATGTGCTTTTGTCCCCTTGCTGAAATGAACATGCTCAAAGATAGTGTCTGGTTTAAAACTCACAGTGTAATTTGGAGTAATTTTGAGTAAGAAAGTCATGCGAGAATGGTATCTACTTTAAAGTTCTTTAATTTTACTAGAATTTTTAGTTTTTAATGGCAGGTAAAGAGATTAGCAATAGCTTTCATAATAAATGAAATAAATTTTTAAATTTTCTTATGTTTAGGCTCTTATCAAAGTAAATATATCAAATATAAAACTATGAATTTTAAAATTGCAAAGCATCAAAAAACAATTTCATATATAAGGGTTCTGTCTATTGGCTGACATCATACTGACCTCTCCTTTTAAAGCAGTAAAATAGATTTTTCCATACTTAAAGTAATTTAAAGTCTGCTAACTGAAAAGTGTGTGAAGAGCAGCTCTGGCATCCTTCATATGCAGCTGCTTGGCTGAAACACAGACTCATTACTGAGTAAGAAAAACAACATTTATAACTGGAAATTTGAAGAACACTCAAATTTAACTGTTGAAATTATGCTGTATTTGGTACAGTGTAGTTAAATTAAAAATAAAACATAGTCAAGCATTTGGGTTTGAAAATGGCAGGTTAAAAAATATCTAGATGAAAACTACATTAAAATATAATCATACCAAGGGCTAGTGATAATGAAATTTGTGAAATTTAAAATAATATTTCACGGTACAGACCATTCATATTTAAACACACAGATTAATTCTTTCATTCGCAGCTAACATCGTCAGTTCTTTGGCTTTTGATGTGTTTTGGTGGGCTATGTATGTTTTGATAAAATTTTGTTCTTTTGAAAGTAGTCATATGTTAGGGAGTTACCTTAAAATTTTGTATCTGTTTTTCTCCAGTATTTATGATTTTAACAACAAATATGTCAAAAATATATTTTTTATACTCCTTGATACACTACCGGTCATTCTCAGATACTGCTTTGAAAAGCAGTTTATGAACCAAAATAGAAGAGTAAATTATTAAAGCAATCACTGATGTTCAAGATGAAATTATTCAGTGGCACAGGAATTCATTGTGAGGAACAAGCCCACAAACTAAGCATGTCAGTGAACAGCTTATGGGTACAGAAAGAGCATCAATAGAAATACAGAGGAAATATACTACCAGCTGATGAACTATGTCACCGGTTAAAAAAAAATCTAGATGTAAATTATATATTTTACACTATTTTATACATTTTTATGGTTCACTGCCCCTTTGTTCTTCCGTTAAGAAATACATGAGTTAAATAGGCTCAGTTTCCAGATTATTAAACACGCGTTTTTACAAAATCTCTTTTCAATGTTCCTTCATTAAGGATGAAAAATTAGGGTACAGAATCTTAATGATGTATCATAATTTCAAGAATACCATTTTCTTTTTGAAGAAGTTAATTGCTAGGGAAACTTGATGTTCATATTGAAAATATAAGAAACTTGAAATATTCTCCTACTAGAAGCCACAGGGGCTTCTTTTGGATTTGTTTGGTGTTTTTTTGTTCCCTAATGGGAAAAGATGTATTTTCCTTTTAACTGAGACAACTTTGGGAGAAGTATGCTTTAGTTTAGGCAGATCTGAATCAGGTTTCATATTATACACACAAAATAACATTTTTCTTTCAGATCCTCAGTAAACTCAGCAAAGGGGTTTCCAGGCAAGAATCTTAGGAGTTAATAGAGAAGAGCTTTATTCTTAGCACTAGTTGTTTAAGTTATTACAAATTTTGTACTCTGTCATTTTTGGAAGGAAACAATTGATTACCTTCCTCTGACATTAAAGCCAAAAGCTAAAGTGATGTCTTTTAAAAGAACAGTAAGTTAGTTTCTTTTTTTTGTGTGTGTATATATTCTGATCATCTTAGAAATTGTATTTTTCCTGCTGTAGTTTTTCTAGTCTCAGATTGCCAGACAAGATACTCTTTTGGTGCGATTTTCTTTGACCTGAAATTGTGTGGAAAAATGAAAGAACCGAGAAAATGTTCCATTAGCCCTCAACACATGCCCCTAATAAAGGCGATAAGTATTGTTACTGCCGCTTTGCAGGCTGCAAAGCTGAGGTTATCCCTTCACCAAGATCAGAAATGCAATTGAAATACAGACAGTGAAAAGTTGCTTGGGTGCGGAGAATAACAGAGCTATGGCGAGTTGTCCTGGCTGGCCCGTGGGAGCGGGCAGCCCTTCGCAGCTAGCCCTGATTCCTGCTCAGCCCTTGGTCACCGTTGGGGCTCTCCAGATTAGCTGGAGCAAAGCTGGCTGATACACGTCTGCAGTTAGGCTTCCCAGCTGCAACGTGGACTTACAGATTGAGTGTAAGAACCTGAACAAAGCCATTCAGCAGATTTGCAATGAGGACTCAGCAGTTTTTGACAGCTAGCATCAGTCTTATCCTACTAAAACATGTTGTTCTGTAAACCCCCATACCTAGTTTCTATTAGTGTTTCAAAAGAGCTCTTACTGCCTATGGTAGTTCTGGTGCTGGTGGTGACACATTATATGTGACAGATGGTGTAAAGAAGAGTTCAGAAGGCCGGAAAGATTGTCCTGTCACTATAGAAAAAGGACAATTTTTGTGTCTTGAATCAGGAATATCCTCTGTGAGGAAAAACTTATTTTGTGGCACACACAGCCTTAAACTATTATGTAATTAGCATCATTTACTCTATATTTATGGCATTATGCATTTACTGTATTTGGGTTCGTTCGAAGAATTTTACATATCTTGGAGAAATTGTATTTTATATGATGATTTAATCTAACCACAGCTGCAGCAATATAAATTACACTTAAGACTATGCTGATTGATTATAATCAGTTGTAATCACGTCTTATAATTACATTGCATTCTGGAAGCAAAGGACTTTTAAGCCTACTCAGCACCCTGCTACATAAAGAAGATTAGCTGTTACTTCTGCCAATCTCAGCCAACACTGAAATATGCATATAAACACCAAGTTGTATCAATTTATTGTTCAAGAATCGAATTAATTTCTTTGTGTGTCGATAAAAGGCAAAATAGAAATAAGAAGACTAAAATATATTGATACTCACACTTGTATGAAATATCCACATTAAAATATTTATAGTCTATTTATTTTCATTATGCTAATAAACATAGGAAAAATTCCATTTTCTTGATATCTATCTGATCATTTTTTATTTGGATCCCACTGTTCACGCACCAACAGAGCAGTGTAGGATGCATTGAAGGTATAGAATGTAAAAGTGACATTCAAGTGCTGTGTGTAAATTAGTGTTTCAATACAACAGTAAATTCATAAGTCTTTATAGGAGTGTGTAATATCTCAGATTCATTCTGGCAGATTAATAGATGTCCTTTTCAAACAAGTCAGTTATCTTAATTCACCCAGGCACAAGGCAGTTAAGTACTTCTACTCACATGGCAAGTGCTGGTAGGATAAAGGAGCCACCCAGTTGTCTGAGATCCAGTTGCTGGCAGACTGGTCCCTCTAGGTCCACTTGGAAAAACATACATCTCCTATTTGTTCAATAAGCTCAGGACAGAAAATTGGCCTAATGATTCTGGTTGTCTGTAAGTTTTCTGGTCCAATCTCATAATTAGTGCTGTTTCATAAGACAAGTCATTCTCCTGTGGGTACACTTTGACAGGTAGAGGTGACAAGTTTACTCCACCCTTCTTTGGGGCCTGTCTATTCCTGCCTTCCCAGAAATCCTGGAAGCTATTCCATTTTGTAACTGTGAGATGATAAATGCCAAGCCAGGACCAAAAGCATGTACATCTGAGTAATATTTTACTTGTTTTCCATGATAGTTTCATTAGCTGTTATTTCATTACAACTTTGTCTCCAATCATGTCACCTTTTTGTAAATTGCCCTGCAGGTATCCAATCCATAGGATTACAGTCAGTAACCTAATCTCTCCCCCTGTTGTCCCTTACAGTAATCTAAGTTTTAAACAGAAGGACTTTTTCAAGGAAAAAAATGAGGGCATATCATAGGAATATAGAAATTTTCCTCATTCTTTCAATTTTTTTCTTTCAGCAAACATAAGAGTGCTCATAGCCATAGAAGTTAAAATTCATTATTACAAAGTCCCAAACAAACTATTGCCATTACCACAAAAGTGACAAATGTGTAAAGCTGTAAAGCTATTGCAATGTCTGCATGATCCCATATGACTTTTGGGTGTGTAATACAGTCAATGAAACAAGAATCTCTCACTAGATGTGAGCTCTAGAAGTGTTCTGAAGCACGCCTGGGAGTGAGCTTACACAAAATGTGTTCTTCCAAATGTTTGTAACAAGTATACTATTCCCTAGTAAAACTTCTAAAAGATTACCACAAGCATTTAGAAAGTCTGATCAGGAAGAAAAAGCATTTCCATAAACAAAGATATTCTCTCAGAACTGTCTTGGTTATACACACCTTAAGTCCAACAGACGGTTCTCAGCCAGAGAGTCTTTGATACAGCTGTGTCCCTGAATTATTACAGAACACACCTCTGTAGGAACCAGCAGAAAGTATCTACAGAGCTAAAGAGATTCAAAATTAAAATGTTAACTATACTGCAAGTCATACATACATGAAGTTAGAATATATCAGCTTTTAGAATGTTAGATATAGTATTTTTCTAGCCATATAATTTTGCTAGCTACATCATACTTTTTAACTGTCAATACTCACTAGCTGGAAAGGTGTGACTGAACCCAACAGAAAGTAGCAACCTTTCTGCACATGGTGAACAAGCCTATTGCACATATAAGCCTAAAAAGCCTATTCCTCTTTGAAAGCCTGATAAAAGCTCACAATCTGTATTTGGTAAAGAGAAGAGTTGAAATAAGACATCAGGCTTACATGTGTTCAGTTTACATTGCGTGTGTCAGAAATTTGGACCTATTTGTTAAAAATACAGTTGTATTAGGAAGTGGAGGGATGTATGACACTTATATAGTCAAAATCTTGCCTGAAGAACTCAGCTGTTCATTGGCATGCTAGGTCTTTAGAATCTCCTGGTTGAGAAATTCAGGGGGGGACAGATTGTTTGGAAAATCATTTTTTTTAAGATGCCTATGTGCAAAACCTGTACATAATTGTTTTCCTGTTACAGAACTGAAGTTATTAAGGAGCTGATAGTAGTGGCTTATACAGAAGAATCTAGTAGCAATGGGAGCTCAAAGACCTGGGGTTACCTATGAAGCCAGTAAGGGCTCCTTTCTATCATCAACCTAAAATACACTGACATCTATACAGATCAGCTAGCTGAAAATAGGTGTGACAATACTGTACTGCTTGGGCTACCCTCTTTGTTTGATTTATTTCTTGCCCACAGGATATATTGTTCATTGAGTGCTCTGGCAGATTAAGTTAATTTTCTCATATTCGAGGGGGGGACCTGATCAGGCATTCTTATGAACTGGTGATGAAGAAGCTGTTAAATGTTATACTTTTACTGACAACCAAGAACTGATGGAAAAGAGGCAAACAGAATAAAGAATTATAACCTTGCTGCAGGTTAGGTTAACTTTATCTGTTCTGTTTATATTTTATTACTTAAATTCCGAGTTTATAGATTGCTTTTTGTACATTCCCCCTGCTACAATGTAATATACATATTTTTCTCTGTAATTGAGACACTGTTTTGACAATCCCTAGACATTAATAGTATATAAATGAGCAAATACTGGGGCACTGTTATCTCAAGATTCTTGAGGCAGAAGATCGTCTCACAGTGTTATATATGCTTCCAGCACTAAATAGACTGTTGATATTTAATGAAGTATCCATGCTAAATAGTTGAAGGAAGCTCAGTAAACATATTTTGCATGGGTATTTTATTAGAATATTTAAGAATGTCTCTTGAGAGATTTTTGCTTGAAAACATTCATTCCAGTTAATTTGGCTGAGATAATATCACAGGAATTGAAAAATATTAACAGAAACAGGATAATATGGACAAAATTGCATTTACTTGGGCTGTATCTATATTGGGAGATGGGTGACCAACAGGTTCCACCACTGCCTAAGATGGTGTCTGAGTGGGATTCCCACTGCAGCTGCTTTCTGGCCTGCTTTGCTGGTGTTCCTTCCCAGCATAACCTGAACATGGAGGTGGTAATGTATATCTTGGAGGGCTATTTTAATTTCAAAATCTGGACCTGAAATCTCAAAAGTACCCTTCTCAAACAATTTATACACAGCCTCAGTAAATTACAGCCTTATCTTCTGGGGTCTTGTCCTCTCTTCTTCCTATCCTTGTCATTCACCTGTGGCTCATATTTTGACACCATTTAGGCAATAAACATTTGGAGTAAAGTCTATCATTTCTATACTTTTTTTTTTTACTTATATGTTCTTCTTATGTCCTCTAGATAAAATGTATTTTAATAAATATATTTTAATGAAATACATTCTTTTAAATTTATCACTGCTGTTTATCCTGATCTAGGTTGTATACAATCTAAGTTAAACAATTCAAGCAAAATCAGCATATCAACACAAGTTTCCTTGCAACCTTTGAGTATTTCATGCTCACACCTATGCACTACTTAAGAAGTTTCTTTCATTTGTCCTGATACATATCATTCATATGACACACAGTTTTACTTGAGGCATATTCTTATAGCTTTAGTGCGAATAACTGTGCTTCTTTGTAAATGTCTCTGCAAAGTCTGCTGATGTATCTCGTCCCTGATGTGAAACTCTCCTTGACATTTTAGAGAATGTCTTAATGTTTAATTTTTTTGAAAAGAAAATACTTTTGTGTACATTTCAGAGTTAATCAAATATCCTGGTTATTCAAATTAATTATGCAAATTAGTTGTTTGACAGACTCTGCCTGTGATCTAACTTGCTTAAATTGTATGGCGTGTATGTAGTGGGTTAACAGTTTTAGGGGCTGCCAGTACACGTCTCAACATGCTGAGAACACCAGTAATTACAGTCCCTGGTGCTTCGTTCTCTTAAATCACGGTTGTGCAGAGTGCTGTTCAGTCAGGTCTGATGGGGACAAGTCATGATGATGGGGACAAGAATCAAGAATTAGAAAACAGTATGTAGAGGAGACAGCCTAGAAAAGAGAAAGCTCTGGAGGAAGAGAGAGAATGTGTGTGAAAGAGAAATAATTAGGAATCAAATGAGATACCTGGGAGCAACTAGGTATTCAGAGCCAAGAAAGAGAATTAAGCACTGAGGGCCAAATTTTCCATGAAGTTACACCTTCAGTTAGGGTTTTTATCAGTGCAGTTAAGATATTTCTTTTTTCCTAGTGATAAGGATCTGGCAGTAAGAAATATTTGAGGAGAAATCTGGTAGAAGAATTTTGAATGAAGTATCAATAAAGAACAATTTTATAGAGAACACCCTCTACCCAGCTTCATGCAGCTGAATAAACTTTCAAAATACTGCAAAGCATGCTAGTCAAAACATGAATACTGAATATGTGTTGCGCATATGGGTAGGTATACGTTAGTGGTGTTTCGGGTTGCTCTATTTTTAAGAAGATGAATGATGGCACATTTAGAAGCCACATTAACAAGTTAAGTATCATAAACTAGAATGTCTAAAGAAGAGGTGGCACTTCTAACTATAAGACTCATAAACTGGCATAAAACTAGTTGAGCAATATGATGCCCGAATGGGCCCAAATCCAGCTGGATGAGACCCAGCGTTACGAAAATAAACTGACCGAGCTGTAAGCAGGGAGTTCCAAAGGAGATGAAACGAGACTATTCTCCTCATTAAGCTAATAACAACAACAACAAAAAAGTCTATCTGCCTGGAAGAAATGTGGATTCCAGTTGGAGTAATCCATAAATTAGGTTTTGTAATTCTTTTTGTGACTTCAATCCTCATTATTCCCTGCTATGCAGAAATAAATAGCATCTAATAAGGCCATCTTGCAAACATCAGTACTATCTGGCTCCAAGTTAAAATCATTCACTCAGAGAAAAAGATTTAAATTAATGTCTTTGGTCTAAAGATTTTGTGCCACCAGCAATCTGAGCCACTGAGAGCTATGTGCACACTGTGGGGCTGCGGTGTTTTGTCCTGTGACTCAAAGCACTGGTTCCAGTGCAGATTCATTAGTCACACCCTGAACGTAGGAAGGCAGCTCTCCACAAAGTGCCCTGGTCCTTGGCTGCCCCAGCAGGGACCACACGCTCAAGCATCCTTCTAAGGAATGATATGTATCTTGGTACCATTGTGGAGCCAGAGGGGCTAAGGGCCAAGGTGTAGACAAACAGGATCACAACTTGAGGCATTCTGTGCATACCAGGTGCTCTGTAGTGGACTGAGCCAAAAGGTTCACTGGCAAGTAGACACGGCAGCACACGTTTCTAACATCTGTACAGATCTCCTGTTCTTCTCCTATGATTGCCATCCCCTGAGTTTCTCCCTTGTCTTGAAAACGTAGCTAGCTAGGTTTCTGTTAATTCTAGTTAACATTCACATTTTATCTGGTATGTAAAGTTCAGACTAATTTTTCTGCAAGCTTCAAATCTGAAGCTAAGAGTGCAAATAGTATTGTGAGAAACGTCCACCTGCCACATTTTGGGGATCATATCAACTGTATGTATTTGATTCTCCATAGACCCTAAGTATCCAAACTAGCCATGCTGCACAAGCATTGTTTCCTTTAAAAATGAATGAAGATTCTCACATCATGCTACCTCATTATTCAGATGTTTAGCTAAATGTCATCAAATTAAGTCATTTGCCCTCCTCACAGCAAAAGGGAGAGGAAAAGTCATGAGCAGCAGTCCTGGTGTAGTGAGTATTGGTCTTCTCTGAGACAGATGCTGTGGCAAGTAGTAATTTTGGTCTGTGGCAGATCATTAATCTGTTAGGGAGGGATGGGTTCCATCTGTCTAGAAAGGGCAAGGGGATCTTTGGCAACAGGCTGGCCAACCTGGTGGGGCGGGCTTTAAACTGAATGCCTTGGGGGGTGGGGTCCAAAATGGCAATACTCATGCCAT
>VZSC01019288.1:116516-151017 GCA_013398225.1 Steatornis caripensis
CTTCTTGGCCACAAGGGCACACTGCTGGCTCATGGTGAGCCTGTTGTCCACCAGCACTCCCAGGTTCTTCTCCGCAGAGCTGCCCTCCAGCAGGTCAGCCCCCAACCTGTACTGTTTTTTCTGCATCCCTGTCCACTTCCAGTCCGTGTTCACCCAGGCATATGTCTGCCATTGTGTAGTCCCTGTCACTTGCTCTTCACCCAACTCTGGGTATATGCATTGCATACAGTCACTCTCGTTGTAAGAATATCACATGACAAGTTGGAACATATAGTTCTTCCAGTTTTCACTTGCTTTATATCTTCAATATTACTGTATTTTTTTTTTTATTTTTCTTTAAAAAGCTCTGGTCTTTCAGTTGGAATAAACTCTCAAACAAAGCAGTCATTTCTATTTTTTTTTGTGGTAAGGATTTAGATTTTGCAAAGTTGTAGCGATACTCTATAAAGACATGGCCAACCTTTTCCAAAGGGATGTGATGTAGCAAGAGAAGCTCTGAATGTTGCTGTATTCGATAAGAGTATCAATAAGACAGGAGATGTCACAGATGACATCTTGGATTTCCTACAGCTGCATTTTGAAGCTTTTAAAGTTTCATTTTCTCTTTAAAATGCTTCTTTGAACATTATCTATGCCCAGAGGAACAGTTTAAAAATGAAAACCAGGCTTTTAGAGCTTCAATTTCAGCCACAGGGGACTCTGTACACTTCCACTGTTGCTTTGCTCTAGTATTATGCTTTTATTAGTTCAAAATATAAAGACCTTATAATGCGGGCCCCTTTGTAATGCCTAAGATTAACAATGGGAGTTCCAGCTTGGAGGACCTGCAGTATTATTTATCTGCCATCTCTTTACATCAGTTGTACGTAATTTCTCTTTTCCTGTAGGAAAAAAAATCCTAATCAAAACTATTAATATTGGTTTTATTGGGTTTAGACAATAAGAAACAGTTAAACGAAGTTTTTAACCTCTTGCTTGTAATCAGGGATGCATGTTATTATCAACCATCCTTTTCTTAGTTGAATCTTATCCCCTTTTCATTTCTGTCTATTTTGAGTTTTACAAGAGATGATATAAGAGGCCCTCAGAAACTATTTCCATACCAGTCCCTTGTCAAGTAATTCAGGTTACGTAGACTTTATCACTGCATATGTGATTCGCTGGAAAGAAATATCCTAGTAAGAAATCCAGTATATTAAATAATTTTTCTGCATAAGTCAAACATACTGAGGTAGGTTGTTGCAATAGCACTACTCATGTTAGTATGAAGTGCTGGATAATACTCCACCATAACAGGTTAATGGCTTAGTCCTTAAAATGCATTACTATGTATGAGCAATACCTTTACAAAAGCATGTCAGATTGTGAAAGGTGAAAGGTGTATATGTGATGAATTCACTCTCCTTATTACAGAGAGATAATGGTCAGTAAAAAGACAGTTAGTACATCAATAAGAATTCTAGCATATCAATCTATATATTGAATTGTGTATTTTCTAAGAAACTTATTTCAAGAGCTGGAGAATGCCTGCCAAGCATTAGAAACATTCTTGGCCTTCAGTCCAAACATCAAATGCTCAAATGCTCAACAGAATTTAGTCCAGAATTATATTTAGATTTTCATAATAGGTCTGTCACTCTTTGTTCTCCAACAGAAATACGTTCACTGATTCTGTTACATTTTTCTGGGCTGGATATTTCATTCATCAGTCAAAGTATTTTTTGCTTCTCAAAGTCTCAAGGGGGAAAAAAAAAAGCTAATTTAGGATACCCCTAAAGCTTAAGTATACGTGGTAGAAATACAGGCTTGTCATTGTGCATGCATAATAACCTTGCTGGTAATTATAGCTGACTATGCCACTGGCTCAGAGTTAGGGAGAATGACTGTACTGTTAACTTCTAGAAAGTCTCTGACCTCAGATCTACCCATTTGACAAATTATTTTCCTTTATATTAAAAGATAGAGGAGACAGCTCTAATTCAGACATGCTCAAAAACTTTCTATGCCTTTTTATTTGTCCCAAGACAATCCATAGGGGAGCACTCTGAAAAAGCGAGAGCTCAATTGGACCACATGTACCATATACATTATGATGTTAAAGAAGGACTTAGGGATCAAAGATTTATTTTCTGTAAAGCCAGAGGAATTCCTGCAATCACCTAATCTGACCTCTTGTTTAAAGGAAACCATATTACCTTCCTGAATTAATTCCCATTTAAACAGGATATCTTTAGAAAAACATCTTATCTTTATTTAAAGATTTCCATTGATGGGGTTTGCACCACAGTTTTTGTTCTAGTAGTTAATTATCCATGCTGTTAAAAATGTGCATATGGCATTTAGACTGAACATCTAGCTCCAGCTTCCAGAAGCTGGATCTTTCCTCAGATCAAGCGTCTTCAATTGTCAACATTCGGTTTCTTGTGTAAGTATTTATATATTGTGGTAATTCTAAGACACAAGGCCTAACAGAATCAGTTCTTTGAGAAACTGTAATGTCTGTTTTCCAATCCTGGAATAATTTCACAGCATAATTTAAGTTGGAAATGACCTATGGGAGTCATTTGGCCTGATCTTCCAGTTCAAAGTAGAGGCAGTCTATATCAAGTTGCCCCAGTTCAGTTTTGAAGATCTGCAGGGATGGAGATTCCACAAACACGCTGAACTCCTATTTCAGGTTTTGACAGCCTCCTTCTGAATTTTTTTTCCCTCATATCTTCTCAAAATTTCCCATGTTTTAATTTGGGTCCATCCTTCTCATCCTATCATTGTGCACTTCAGAGAAGAATCTCTGACATGATACTCCAGATGCAGTCTCATAAGTGCTGAGAGGGTGGGATGTTCTCTTCCCTTTACCTGCTGGCAGTGCTTGTGCTAATATGTGACAGTATGTAGTTGGATTTCTTTGCTGCAAGGACACACTACAGACTCATCTTGTTGTCTATTGGGATCTCCCATGTCCTCTCCTCCAAAGCTGCTTTCTATCCATTTGGCATCCAGCTTGTACTGTTGCATGGCTTACTCTATTCCTGGTGCAGGACTTTGCATTTACCTTTATGAGGCTTGTGTCAGGCCATTTCTTCAGTCTGCTGAGGTCCCTCTTGATAGCAGCCCTGCCCTCCAGTGTATTCTTAGCTTTTCACAGTTTGATAAATCTTTGTACTCGCTGAGTGTGCATTTTGTCTCATCTTTAATACAGGCATTAAACAGCATCTTCCTCATCTACTTAACACAGTAAAACAGCATTTACATGCTTTTTCTTTGCACTATTTGCAAACTATATCATCCTTCTTTAACTGAGGATGCTGACAACACCGAAGTGTTTCTGAAGGGGTAAGGCTAGTGCGAAATAACTGTTCATGCTGACCCAAGAATCTGCTTTACATATGTACTGCATTTGCCTTTTGTTGTGTGAAATCAAGTACAGCAGCTTGTCTCTCATAATGCCAATCCTTTTTTAATGTTACTACTTCTTGAATAGTTACTCCTGTAAAATATTCTTTTTTGTTAATATGTGGCATTATTAAAATGTATATCATCTATTTATGCTCGGTTTCCAAAGCAAACAGGAACATGCAGTATCTGTGACCTCTTTTTTCATTATTTAAAATTTCTCTCAGCCTTTGGACCATTTGTACAAGTTTTTTGTATATTTTTTCTATTTCATTGATCAAGTGTTTTAATAAGAGCGCTAAGGATCTTCCTAGAAGTATTTGATGATTCTTGCAGTCTTACAGGCGCATTTAAATGTGTTTATTCTGTATTTCTTAATCAAAGTGACAGAACCAAGGCTTATAAATGACCACATGCATTACATTAGCAGTACTTCTTTATTTCAAACATTTATCATTACTTCAGAGCCTTCTGCCTTTCTTCACTCACAAGAGTATCTCTTAGAAGATACTTTTCAGTTATATTATTCATTGGCTTCCCAACACAGGAGAAGGAAGTTATCAGTTAGTTTAGGAAAATAAAATTATCCAGTTTACAGACACAACCAGCCGGTAGCTTCCCCAACAGGGAGAGAGCACACACTAACTAAGAACTTGTGGAAGATACCAGAATTATCAGCCCTTTCCTTGTGATCCTCTCATCACATTTTACACTTTCGTTGTGTTGTTATGAATAACAAATCAAGTCAGGACAACTTGTGAAAAAGCTCAGTTTCTAATGAACTATCAGACTTTGTAGGAATATACTTTTGGTTATCACTGCACATTCTCCCACAATCTGGGGTTTTTGTTTTTTTTTTTTGAAAAGTGAGGACTTGATCCCTATGCAGGATTTTTTATGGCCACATCAAAACATTAGGACAGCTTCATGCTGAATTAGCACATTGTTTTTGTGAGCAGGATGTTGCAAAATCTTGTTTTGATAAGACTTCTTCACTCACTTTGAATTAGCAGCATACATGAAATGCAGCTGGTAACTGCAGCGTAAATTTTACATGACAGGAATAGTGCCCTTTGGAGTAAATTTTTGAAGGCAATTATACTTTTTTATTATTAAGGAGCACTATTCAAATACATAGAATTATATACAGGATTCAGCAAAAGAATGTCAAAGCAGCGAGTGCTATGTTGCTATTTACCAATGATTGTTTATGCTGATTTTCAATGATGTGCTACATATCATGTTTTTATGCTGAAGCATAAAGTGTGCTAGATGCCATCATGAAGGATTTCTCTAACTCATCACACCAAATATCTGTCTAAGCATATAAATCTTTTCCTTCTGGAGGCAAATCATCTTGTTCACATAAAAAAAAATATTCCTTAATTTCAGCAAAAAAAAAAAAAAGTCTAAAAGGAAAGTTCAGAAAATTTTTCTACCCATTTCAACTGCGTAAAGTATACATATGTAACATTAAGAATAATACAAGAATAGTAGAACTAGCAATCAGGAATAAAGAGCTTTGTAGTTTTTTCTTTATTGACATTTGTTTTGCAGTTGCTGCAGCTACTGTGGCTTTCTCAAACAATGATAGAATTTGTTCACTGACACATGTTTAATTCTATGTAGAGCACTGTAAGTGACTACGAATACAAGCATTTGTGTAATGCTTTGGTGATTAAAAAAATCTCTTGCTCTCGATGCTCAAAATCATATAAAATTATTTTATATATGTGATGTTCTAAAATAGTTTTAACTGGAAAATTATATTACAGATTCAGAGGGTATTGCTATTTTTCAGTTTCATAATTAACTTGAATACTGGAGTCCATATGGCAGATGAGCAATATTTAATAAAAATAGCTGACTTGTGTGCCAGAGAAAGAAGTGATGTTGTTATTGTGGAGAGATTTGTGCATTACATAATTCATGATTTTTATAGAGGACATAGAGTTATGCCTGGAAACTGTTTTGTGTTTAGATTCTAACCAAGGTATGCCACAGTTCCAGTAATGAATAATGCAGATAACATGGTGCCCTCAGTGAAATATAGAGCAGAAAAAGCAGCTGACTATCAGAAACAGCTCATTAGGTTAAAAAAAAAAAAAAAGAGAAATGTGAGCAAAGCACATTACCTTGATGGACAAACAGAAAAGATAGATTCTACTTCACAACTAATTTGTAAAAACAAGCTTGCAAAATTTCTAGTTCCTAAAGCCTTTAGGCAAACTCAGAACTACTTAAACAAAAAATTATCTCACTTTCATACTTTTCAGATGAAATCGTAGGATATTTCATCATGAAAGTTTATGTAATGCAGATGTGGGTCATCAGCAGTATAGTACTTCTAAAAATGAAATTGTGTCTGTGAAAGACACAATGAGTCTCACTCATTATAGCATTACTGTTTGCAACTGTAGGATGTGGTTAAGATGGTGTCAGCACTTTTATATAACCTATTTTGGATTGTTTATTACTTAGCTTAAAAATTTATTCAGGCTAAATATGAGTGCACAATGTTTCAATTATTGTTTTTTTAAAAAATAAGTTTGACTATTTTAAACTTTGACTAATGTATTTACCATTGAACCAATCTGTTCTCTGTGGAAAGCGTTGAATTTACAATCTTCTTTTAGTGTCCAGAGCATTTAGAGCATTATTGGTAAACTTATTCTGCACCATCAAATTTTTTCAGCTGGTACATTTCCAAATTTTTGAAAATCAATCATCAAATCTATTCAGGCCTTGTCAAAAAGGACATCTGTGTTGGCCGAAATTAATATACCTATGATAAAACCAAGGACCTTAGTCTAAAACTAAAAGTGTGCATAGAGCTACAATTTAAAACTAAATAGCACATGCACTAAGTAAACTCACACCTTAATGTATCTTGTGGCAACTGGTTTTGTGTCTGTTTCCTAATTTTCTCTAACTGGTACTGCACAGTCTTCATTTTTCTGTATATCCTACAAACTACAAAAATCTGTAAAATACTCCACTAATGCATCACCTGAGTAAACTCCTAAAAGACCGCAAAAATGTCAATGATTTAGAAAAAGTAGATCATCTTCCTCATAGTTTGATGATGGGGAACAACTTTATGTTGAGGACCAAAAAATACTTGCATTAGAGGCATGCGTTGAGTGTGTTTTCAGAGATCGGCTTTAACCACTACCCATGCTCTTTTTCTTCAGCGGTGCCACAGCCTATTAGTGGCATTCTAGGGCTGATTTGTGGGGTTAAGCAGGCAAAGACACAGGGTACCGCTGTCAGGAGAGCAGAAATACATTGTTGGTAATATGGTGATGTGCCAATTCTGGCATACTGGTCAGAAGGTGCTGACTTAGCTTCTGGCACACTGTCAGTTTGCATCCTGAAGAGGTCATATGCAGATAACTTCTGGGGACCACTTGAAATACTTGTAGTGATTTAGAAGTGGTGTCCCAGGCATGGTACTATAAACAATAAAGGCATTCTTTACAATTCAACCAACATAATTTGTGTGTGTATGTGTATCATCAAATTGATGAAGGACAGATCCAATCTTATTCCTGCTTTTCACTCAGCTTTGCAAAAAATTGATTTAAAGATTGATTCACCATCTGTACAGAACAGAAATGATAGCCACTATATATGCAGTAATAGGTCACATATACAGCCTTCAGCACTGCAATCTGTTTTATTAGGTGAATGACTGATGAGTAAGATGCCTCATTCTTCTCAAAAAGTATATTTAGGTCTTTAACTTGTCTGACATAGCAGTAGTTACTATGTGGCTTTGAAATCCTATTGATAATGGTGAGTACATAGAAATGACTGGTATTCTATACTGGTGAAAGATAGTCTAAACTTTACATTTCGCTCCCAATTAACATATAATATTAATATAGAAATTTCTAAATCAGCTACCTTCTCCATCTACATAGTTACAATGATTAACTGGTCAGTGCAAATTTTGGCCAATTCATACATATGGTAAGTCAAAGGCCAAGGAAATATAATGGCATACTGTATTTCCTGTTTTAAGGCAAGTTCATTACTTTCACATTCATTTATAAATCCTCGGGTAACCATTTCGGTTTTCTATCATTTTTTTTTTCCCTGTCTCTTTCTTTATGATTGCAAAGAGGAAAAAAGAAACAGACCCTCTCCCCAAAAAAGTTATTCTCAGAATCCACTATTGCCTATAACTCACTTCCCTCCTTAACTGACTCCTTTAAGTGAGTGGATTGGTCATCCACCTGGAAGACTGGTGCTTCCCAGGCATGTTACTTTCAGTTGTTCCCTATCTTTGAGGAGTAATTTCATAGTTTTCTTATGCTTGCACATTAGTATCTTTTCTGGTTTAGTTTTTTATTAGTTTATTTTCTTTTCTAGGCATATATGCTGCTTTTCCTTTATTCTCTTGCAGTTACTTTTCCTTCCTTCTCTCTTTTCCCAGGGTCATTCTATTCCTGCCAAATTGCACATAAGCTTTCTCTCTTTCCTAGATTCAGTTCTACAAGTCTATAATATTAGAAGCAGTTAACGTATTTGAGTGAAGAATATTATAATGTATCTTATTTATTTCTTGAAACAGAACTGCTCCTCTTGAAGCTAGGAAAATGAAATACTGCATGAAGAAAGAGTTTCTTATACAGAAGTCAGTGCACATACTTCCATTGTTGGCTCTCACCACTCAGTCAGTGCCCTAAAGACTTCCCAGTGTTTGCTCTGGCTCTTCCTATCACTGAATCTGCTGTCAGATGGGAGGAATGGAGGAAGCAGAGGAATTCCCTTTCTTCAACATAAGGAAGAAAAAGCTGGCTTTAAGCAGAAAGGATGATCACCATGTATCCTTTTAATATAGCATCCTTTTAATAATCTCCAACCTTCTCTTTGGAAAAGCAATCTCTCATCTAATGTCTTCTTTTCAGAAAAATAGAGGTTTTGAAAGACTCCTTTATGGCATTAGAATATTAATAGACTGCTCTCATTTTCATTTACACAATGACAACTATTCTGATGAACATCCCACACAAGATATCATTTTATTTCATTTTTAATTGTACAACATTCTAATTGAATGTGTTTGTTTTGTAATTTCAATTTTAGTTATAATTAAAGCTTAGATCTTAGACTGCAGTCTACGCATTTCACAAAGAAATTCAACTGCATCATAGAACAGCCTATTAACAGGTTAAAAATGGAATTGTCATAGAGGATAACCAGTCCTTACACCAGTTCGATGCTACTGTAACCACAGGGAGTTCACAGGATTAGATGACTAGGAATTCTGAGAGTCATTTTGCAAAAGAAGACACATAATTGGAATTTAATCCTGAGACTCTGATATCTGTATCTTGTCTGTGCTGCATCTTTGAATTTTCTAGCTTTTCACACTTTGTATCACAACCTGATAGAGAAGGGTTTTCCTTTTAGTTATTGTTGTTCTTATTATGTAATTGACCCATTTCCATGTAATTTACCCAGGAAAATTTGAATTGTCTTTCTTTCTGCATTATAAATGTTTCTCATTTGCAATTCATTAAACCTTTTCCTTATCAGATACATCCCTAAAGGATGGGCAAATTCCAGGCAAGGTTGACCAAAAAGCACCAAATGCAGCATGTTTAAATACTGTGTAAAAGGAGTCGAAGAAGGATTAGCTGGTATTATGCATCCATATGTTATGTGTCATTGAAAATGTTATAAACTTCTTGAAAGATCCAAATATCAGGACAATGTGAGAGCAACTTTATACATATGGAATCCAACCTGAAGTATCTATATTTCTCTCATTCTGGATACTCCCTTATCTCTAAAGTTTGCATGCTTTTTAAGCCTTTGATGAAAATGAAGATACACCTTTGGCTAATTCTAAATGCCGAAGAAGCACTCCTGATTATGTTATTTTCCTGTTCTTCCCATTGACTTTCCAAATTGCACAGTATCAAAAGCGCTCTCTAATGCACCTATATTTAACGATATAAATGAAAATAGACAGAAAGTATAGGTGTTTCATATGGATGTTGGAAGACATGTTAGCAACTGCAAATAGGATAATGGCTATAAATGTCTACATAGGAAAAACATCTGCAAGTAGGGGTATAACGACTCTTTGATAAATGGCTGAAACAAAGGAGTTGAATCAGGTGAGCTTTCTTTTTGTGCTTGGAGGAACTGACTAACTGCAGACTGTCATGAGAAGAAAAAATTGCCTATTTGTTCTAGTTCTTGCATCACTTTCTGTCAAGAAGAAATTTTTATAAAAATACCAGTGGGTTTGTTTTGTTTTTCTCCTTATGGATTTCAACTGATATTCTCAAGCAAAAAATGCAGTTTTGTTAAAGAGAAGTTACTGTAGAAGACCCTTTGTTCAAAAGGAGTTTTGAATGTTGCCAGTGTAGTTAGCCAGGTCAAATCAGAGATCCACAGGGAAGTAAATCTCTTTCTAATTCATTGCCCTATTCAAATATGCCTTTGAAGTCAAAAGACTTCAGGGATGGCTTCATGGATGGAATAATTACCAAAGCAAATAATTTAAAGCAATCCTGAAAGCAATGGGAACTGGCCAGTTCATCATTGGCCCACTATACTTTCCATGAGAGAGAACTTGTCAATTTAAAAAGCAAAGATTATTTTCTTACAGAATAGACTACTCAAAGAATAAAAAGTGTAATGAAGGGGACTGAATTTCTAACAGCTAAATTTCAGGCCCATCTGTTGACTGATCAACAGCCTAGCCCTGTGTTAGAGCCCATTGCATGCACAGAAGTGTTGAATGTTAAATTCAGTTAGGCTCAGAATGGTACATTTGTAAGAATCATTAAACTGAGCTACTTGCCTCAAAACAGTTGAAATGGACTGATGCTGAAAACATTCTAAGACTTGATATTATTAATCTGGCCAACTCCAAAAGTACTGGAGAAGGAAAAAAATATTTTCTGCTGCACTTGAATCTCCTACCTTTGTGTTTCTGGTGTCTTCTTTTTCCCCTTCGGTGGCAGAAGTACTAAATGTTGATGACAAGACTAGTGAGACGAATTTGTCATTCACAGATAATTAAAGTGAGTTGCAGTTACCTGATCAACATTACTGGAAGTAGTTTAAAGACTTAGAACTCACTTGGAACCGAGTTTCTTTTTAGTATCTAAAACAACATGGAGGTACAGTATATATTAATTTCTATATCTCTCTCATAAGGAGACCACCTTAGAGACTGGATCTTATCACAGTCGTTGCAAATGTTAATCCTAAATTAAATTCAAGTAATTTGTTGAATGACTGCATTCTATAGGGGTTGTGCATTGTGTTGAAATTTTTACCTTTGTCCTTCCCTAAAGCCACATAATTAAACACTTAAGAGAATATGCGAAGTGTGAAAATGCTTAGATTAGTATTCTTTGCAAGTTTTTTCAAATAATACTTTTTTGATATCATAATGGCATCTGTAAGTAAACACTGTTTGGATAGAACTGCAAATTTAAATTACATTGTACACATTACATTAATTAATTGTTTCCACGACTGTATTTGTTACACTTACTCCAATAGATTGAAGTAAGGGTAAGGCTGATTTCTCAAGCAAAGAACCACTTATAACTACAACCCGGCACCAGAGCTTTTTCAGCAAATAACAAATAACATTTTTATCATGCTGACAGTCACAAAAATAGCATGGAATAAAAAAAGGTATTAAAACCTTTTCCCCATCCTTACATAGCTATGTAAGTCACCTATAGGCTAAGATTCATAACATATTTTTTATCCTTAGCAGGCAAGCAGTAAGATAATTGGTTTGTCTGACTGTGTATCTGTTTCAAAAGCATCAAAACAATATATGCAATAGAATCTGAGGGGAAAAAAATCACATTGCAAAATGATAGATGATAATATGCCCACCAGGTAAACTTTTCATATGACAGGGTTAGAGATCAAGGTTACAGCTAATAATGTATTGCAGAAGACTGTAATTGTCTGGAATATTTTCTGATCATGTTCTTATTTCTAAGATAGTATTTTGATGTACTGCAGCTCATCTTAGGCTCTACTAGGTATTAATAGAAACATGTCCTTTAGTATATAAGTAATCTGTTCCACATAGGGAGAATATATTGTTCAAAATAAGAAGACATGTTTCATTCTATAATTGGTCGAAAACTCTTGAGAAATAGTTGTTCATTCTGAAAGGTACTGTAGTGAATAAATTGCCTCTTCTGCTTCAAAAATCTACGAAGTCTTATCTTTTTGATTCAAGGTTTTCCTCAAAAAGTAAATTGAGAGACTAGGAGAGAAGAAAATTCTGTTCCTACCTTTTATGTAGTGAGCAAAATATTAAAGGAAATGACATCAAAGATCTAATACCACGGATTTTGTTTTGGTTTATTTTGGCAGTGAACCTATCAATGCCTATTATTTTAGAGTCACTTACTCTGTTGGTTTTTATTTTTTTTTCTGAAGTTGAATAAGAATAAATTCTCTCTGAACTAAATCCTAGCAAACTTAATCAAAGGCAGCCGCTTCACTAAGGGGAACCAGGGGGTGGGGAGAAACTAAATTGCAACTTTCTAAGAGATCCTAAAAAGCAAAACGGAAAAAAGCCAGTCAATATAATAAATCATAACATCATAGAGAGCTTATTTGGAGAGAGTTAAGGAGTGTTGATTAAGGAGGTGTTGGTGTTAAGGTTATAATCAGGCAGCCATTTCAAGCTTTACTTTCACAGCCTGCTAACATCCAGGAGTAACGTTTATTTTGCGAACAATTCTGTGACTGATGTCGGAAACAGATGAAATAGGGTTTTTTTTCCCCCATGTCAACTGTAGAACAAAAACATGTAGAATAAATGCTTTATGACTTACAAAATTAGATGTGTTTTATGATTTTTCTCCCTGCTTCTCCAGGATGAAAGCTACCTTTTCCAAATATGCAAATTAACATCTGTATAATCATAACCTGGAAAAAGTAAAATGGACTCTTTACATGCTCATATCCATGTGTGTGTGTAAATATGCATGTGAATATGAGAGACTAATACACTTCTGAATGGGAAATCTATAACTAAAGGCATTATTCTTTCCTTACATTGTGTAAATTGAAAATCATTCTGCTGAATTGAGTAGACGCAAGTTTTCTGTAAAAGTAGTATCTATCTCAGACAGAAGAATCAAAAGACACTAATACCTTAGACTGTTGCATGCCTAGTATTTAAACTGCTGAAAAAGAATCTGATTCTCTTACTACTTTGCATTTAATAGTGTGTATTAACTATTATAGTTACTATAGTTACTATTATAGTTACTATAGTACAGTTACTATAATTTCAATAGTGTGCATTAACAAGCTGTAGGAAAACATATAGAATGACACTGCCACATACATCTGTTTAAGAACATAATGATGGAACAAAGTCTTGTTCCTCTAGCAAACTTGTGTGTATATATGCAAATCCAAGTTCAATATATCGTAGTTCATTGCTTGAATTTTGTATATGCCAAATAAGCTCTGTCAATGGAGCTCTTTCTAATATCTAATTTTTAATGGAGCTGCTGAGAACATACTAGTAAGAGTGCCACTGCTGTTACCTTGAAGGTCTAAGGATATCTGAACAAGATTCCCAGGGGAAAGGTAGTATCTTTCATTATATCAACTAATACAGCTATAAAAAAAGGATAAACTTTTAGGCAGAAAAATCATATGTACATATAAAACTTATAAAATGACCAAACATGATGATATAATATTGATAATTTAAATATTACTGTATACTAAAGTGCTTTGCACTGAATTCAATATTGAATGGAAAGGGTTCTGACTCACTTAACCCTCAGTCAAATGGAATGATTTAAGAAGATGACCACTATATCTTGTCTTCAAAGAAGTTTTGTTAACGATATGATTATGTAAAAAATAACCAGAAATGACACANAAAAGGATAAACTTTTAGGCAGAAAAATCATATGTACATATAAAACTTATAAAATGACCAAACATGATGATATAATATTGATAATTTAAATATTACTGTATACTAAAGTGCTTTGCACTGAATTCAATATTGAATGGAAAGGGTTCTGACTCACTTAACCCTCAGTCAAACGGAATGATTTAAGAAGATGACCACTATATCTTGTCTTCAAAGAAGTTTTGTTAACAATATGATTATGTAAAAAATCACCAGAAATGACACATATTCGAAATTTAGTCTTGCTCTAAATAAAACACCCAGGAAAGCTATAGCAGGGTAAGAAGAAAGCTCTAACTGAGGCATATATGACCAAAGAAGAGTAACCAGATGTAGGAAAGAGTCTGAGAGAATATCCAAAGTTTTCCTTGGTAGTACCCATGCTCTATGTTTGTTTTGTATAGCTCTGCTTTAGGATCTCTGATGGAAGATGAAAATGGAGAGATGAAGATGGAAAAACAGGAACAAGACAATTCACTTTCTGGTCTAACCTTATTCCAGCTAAGCCTACTACAGATTCTTTTCTTAATAAAATACGAGAACAAAATGAATAAAGCTTCAATAGCATACATCCATTCCAAAGTAGGGAAATAACACTAAAAAAAAAAATCATTAACAATGATCTAGAAAGAGGAAATGTAAGCAAACACTCTAGAGGAAATAAAATACTCTTCAACTTTGTGACTTGAAGTCATATTGAATTAAGTACCAAACCTAGCAGATATAAAAGTTTCTATGAAAAAAAAAATTATTAGAAAACCACTCAAAAAATGCATTGCTATATTTCCTAAGAGTAATTAATATTCTGAGGGATGTGGGTCAGGTATTTTAGATAGTACTTAATGAGATAAGGTAAAATGAGATAGCCTCACTGGCACATCATATACATCAAAATAAGAAAAAAAAAATGCTGTAGAATGGCCCAGTTGAGCAATACCTTGGACATCTCGAGCTGTGATTGTGATGTAGCCTAATGGAGATTTGACATAATTTACTAAAGAAAACAATTCACAGAAAATTCAAAGTACCTATCCACTCATCTATACGGCAAACATTTCGGAAGAAAGGAAAACAGAGTACTTCCTTATTATTCTTTTTTTCATTTAGTACATGGGTGGCAGCAGATTAAAGAGGCACGAGAATATAAAGAGAAATTTGCTGTTGTTTCTGAGCCTGCTTTTAAATATATAGGTGTCCATAAATTGATAACACAATTTTTTTGGCAAAAAAACCCTTTGTATACTTCCATTCTTTCATTTCACTTAAATGTAAAAGAAACAGAGCTTTTTAGCCCAGAGCAATACCACTAAAGTGATGCAGCTTCCAGCTGAAGCTGCTTGATATCTGGCCAGTCTGAAAACGAAGTTTGGATGTATCTTTGTCTTCTCATGAGAGCAGGGTAGAGCTTATTTTTGGGACTGCTAGATAGCACTGGAATACATTCTGTAAACAAATTGAAATGCTTCTTTAAAAATGTTTCAATTAAAACCAGTGATTACAATTGAATGTATGAAACTTAATGTCTACAAATTCAAAAGGATCAGATACACTATGAAAAAAAATGGTCTTCTCTTCTAAACCCTCCCATACTTATTGGAAAATTCATGTAAAAGGCCATTTTAAAAGTAATTCCTACAAAATGGAATTACTGCAAAGCATGGAAAATGCTTTCTGTTCAGACATACCTTCCAACTTGTCTCAGACCACCCAGATAATTGAGACACTGTGGTCAGAACACAACACATGCTTATGTTATCCGTGACTCCCCAAATCAAGGCCACATCATAGTAAATTACTTTCCACATAACCGTACCATGATAGCACATTTCCCCATCCTTTAAACCAAATTGCAGCGATGTTTACCTAACATATACTAATTATTCTTGGCATCTTTATATCGGTATATTTAGGAAAAAGTATTGTGGTCTCTTTACGCCTGTGTAGAAACCTACCTGAAATCTACTTGAAGACTTTACAAAGCACACTGTCTTTTATGGGCCTGTTATGCAAAAATGTAAGTAGCTCTCAATTCATAAAAATGAGAGGGCAGGTTGTGCCGCTGTATTGTTGAATACATAACTGTTTTACCTACAAACACTCAGGCTAGATACTTAGATACACAGGATATGCATGAAGGGGATAAATGAATTATTAAGACTAACATGCTGATGAAATAATGTGTGTTTGAATTGTATTACGTATTCGCTGCCTTTTGCACAGATGTTGAAACATACTGACAGTTCTGAAAGTATGAAGACTACAGTAGTGCTGATCAGAGTAATATAACTCTCTACCATCTAAATTTATTGTACAGAGTAGAGAATAGAGCCTAGAATTTCTAGACTCCAGGACAGTGCCCCAGGGACTTTAAAGTTGCTTTCTGTTGCTGTATTGTGCAGCACAGTAATGCAGCCGTGTTAACATCAATGACTTGATTGAAGGCCTATTAGCTATTACCTTCCTAAGTATTAAAAAGTATGAGTCCATAAAAACACAATTTCTGAGGCTGGGTAATCAATAATGAATTTAGTAATATTTAATTTCTTTTCATCTGTTTTTTGTTCAGCATTCACATTTTCAACTTTATTCCTCAGAATGTTAAAGGTTAGAATTTTTTTCTTAATATAATTGAGGACACTACAATCAAAGTGCTGATAATTATATATAATTACATGTTGGAGCCAAACTGCGAAGAGAAGGTTAAGCACTTCAAGAGGAGAAGAAGGAATGCGAGACCGGCAATTTCTCCACAAGCACCCTGGAGAAGGGTCATCCCACTCTTTGTACTGCTGGAGTGCCAGAAAATGCCCTTTTGGTGTATTCCAAACCCAGAAGTTAACACTGTTCTGAAAGATTGAACATAAAGTTTCAAAATCATGGCCTTATCCTTTCTTTCCACTGGTCTGTGAAGATAGAAACATTAAAGGGAACAGGAACACTGTCCATAAAACCTCCAATGTGAGGCAGAAATTTTGTGCTACTGTTTAACTCACAGTATTTAATATGTGGACATGTGTTCTGCACTGCTCAATTACAGTAGCTCCACACATTTTCATGGTTTGATGCCTCAGAATAGAGTATCTTTTAAAGGACTTCCTGACCATGGCTAATTCCTTGCTGAATCAGCTAGACTGGTGGAGACTCAATTTCTACAGCTGTCTCAGTCTTTCATTCTAGAAAAGCTTCAAAATACTTAGCAGTGAATCAAACTCTATGATAACTCATTGGTGGGTTTTTGCTGAAATGGTAGTGTCGCTACAGTAGTAATTCCCATTTCCATAGCAAAATTGTGTTTTACTTACCCATCTATTTCAAAGATGGTATTGGAGAGGATTAATTTTGCCAATTCTATTTTCATCCAGAAGACCTTCTATGTTTTAAAACCTAGCATATTTTAAAAGACAATTACTATGTTAAAATGTATAATTTTTATTTCTCGGCAGTGTAAAAGCAAAAAATAATGTCCATTTATTTGGAATCAAACTGTAACCCTACTCAGTTTTATTTTTTGCCTTATTCTGGTCCTAAGCACAAGCTACATGTGAGTTTGAAAGTGTGAAGACTTATAATTACATACTCATTACACGAGATGTAACTTCGTTGCACCTTGGGAGATAAAAAAGGCTGTAAAATTGACTCGGTGCAAGAAGAATCCAGTAGCAGTTTGAACAGGCCACCTGTTCAAACAGGTGCAGGAAAAAAGATTACCTTTATGTACATTGTTGTTATTTATCATTTTGGGCCAAATTTTTAAATAGGTGAATTTGGTAATTTCATTTGATCATATGACCACTTTCTTATCTCTTCTAATGTGTCTTCTTTAGCATAAGATTTGGTTTTATTTATGCTCTCGTAATAGTAATTAGATAGAAAAATGTGACTTTACCTCACAACTGCTTAATTTACCTTTATCTGTGTGCTGTAATCACAAAACAGTCTCAGAAAAACACCAAAGTAAACATAAACTCTGAATCCTTTAAGTTTCAGAATGATGGTGGTTGGCTGCCTTTCTCTACCGTGAATGTACTCTGTGATTTACTATGAATTGTGGACATGCAATATCACCTAGGAATTACATTGAGCATGTGAGTATTCAGATTAGTACTATAAAGAATTTCCTGAATTGTGAGACAATTTAAAAAACATTTTTGGAACATACACATTTGGGAACAGTATTTAAAACCCAGACTTCCACTTTTATTCTTGTAATTTCAACACTTTTATGGTAGCTATCACCTCTAATTATCAGGGAAATCCCACTAGTCATGCATTTAGAGATCAGAGTGACTCCAGTGGCAGCAGCTCAAACTATGCTAGGCACAGTATTAGTAACTGACTAAAAGTACTACAAAATAGACTCTTTTTTACTGGTAGATGAAAGTGAAGTGTATAAATGAGAGCAAAACCCAAAATGCAATGTTAAATCACTGTGCAATAGGCATATGTTGCGTTAACTTCCTGAAAAATAGCTTTTTGAATGTGAGCGTGTGTATCTATTATTAAGACAAGGTTTTGTAACTGTCTATTACCCTTTCCTTGTTTTCCCAGGATTGTGTAAGAATGTACATGACTCAGAACAATTAATGATCTGATATTCATATTCCAGGTTTATCTCTTCTCCCTATTTCTAGAAAGTGCAGTAGACAATTTTTGTTGCCAACATTGTAATGACCCTCAGTTGTTTCCAGACTCTCTTAGGATGTTAATATTTCATATGCAATCACACTCTGTGAGCTGTAAAAACTTTTATAAGTGTGTATAGAGCAACAGAACATGTTTCACATTTCAATAGAGTCATTATACTGATGGTCCTAAACACAAAACATCCAATGTGAATGAATCTTTCTTTTATCTTCCAGATGCTTGATTCAGCCCCCAAAAGCTTAAAACAAGAGTACCTTCCATTATGCAAGTGCTCTCATGCCCATATACTTCAGGTGCTTATGCACCATCTCTACTTTATTTTTTTTACTAAGTTGATGACCACTTATGTGATTATACATTGTATTGAACTGGGACTGCAGAGATCAAAGTTAGAAATAAATGAGTACTACTGAATATGGCTAAGAGCACGTATCTACTGAATTGTTTAAATCTTTCAAACATCAGGATTCATGTGTGAGAAAGACACCTGCAGATTTCAGAAACCAGGTCTTCCAGCTGATTACAGTATTCTGAAGAATAGCTTCTTCAACAGCTTTATGCCTATAAGGTGTGCAAAGCAGCATATTATTTCCACTGAATGGGCAATAAGAGCTTTATACTAAGGAAGTTAAACATCTCTCAGAAATAAAAGGATAGTATTCATAACTTCTATTTTAGCTCGCTGTAAAGAGCTCATGAAACTGAATGATCAGCAAGAACTTTGAGATAAGTTTGTCTGGTTTTATTTGCTTGCAGTAAGCAAGACTTAAAATATTCTTTCATCTAAAATATAATTAGGAGACAACTGCACCATGAACAGCTTAATCATTTAACTGCTTCAGCTAAAAAAAGGCTAATCTTGAATTTCATACGAGAATTTTTTGAATGAAGAAATGAAGGGCTACAATTTTATTCCTAAAAGAAAGATTTTCTTTCTAGGATAAGCTATGGAAAACTTTATTTTTACTCCCAAAATTGTGTTGCACATAAAATGTATTTAATAAAAAGGAGGTCAATATTTTTCATAGAAATTTTCACATTTAATTTTCCATTTTCCCCTTTGAACACTTAAGGGCCAGTTTTCTATCTCTCATAATTCTTTCCCCTTATACTCTGATACCTTCAAGTCTCAATCGGTGATATTCTTAGTGTTTGTACACCCGGCTCACAAAATGAATGCCTTTCTACAAAAAGCAATTCACTTATTACTTCACAAAGAAATTCTGATAATTCTACATTATTAAGACTTGCAAGTAGATCAATAAAGAGAAATTAATAAATTCAAATGCTTTACGTCACAAAAAATACATTATGTTCTGACAACTGCTGACTTATGGAGGCAGAAAAGATTAAATGAACTGGCATTAATTTAAAAGAAAATTCTGGTTAAATCCACTCCTTTTACTGAGAAATCAATTTAGTAACAAGATTATTTTGATAACCAGAATAAGATGATCTGAATGTTATAATTCCTGGTGAATTTCTAATACTGGTTCTATGATCTTAATTGATAATTTTATTTATTCTGAGGATTAAACTAAATTTTAAAAAATGGTGAGATTTATTCACAAAGGTTCATGAGGTACCTGATTATTTTCTTAGCGTACAGATAGGCATGCATTTAAGAAATAGCAAAGGTAAAAATATATTTTGTTAAGAAGCATATCAAACAAATAAAATGATTCTTAATTGTTTTCTCCTGTTTAATACCATGTAATTGTATAACTCCATTGACCGTAGTGATAATGTCCAGGTTCTCAATACCTTGAAAAGCACAGCAGTGACTAAACATGAGCTTAGAGTCCAATTATAAATGCCAATTAAAAAAAAAATCTTGCTTCCTGTTCACCTTCAAAGCCAAGACCGTTTCCATTTATTTTTTTATCTCAAATACTTAGAAATATGTCTATTCTACAGACTTTTTGTGTACATAGAAAAATCATTAATCACTTTTTTCTTTTTGAAATGTTTAAGAACTGTGTTTGAGTTTAGTAAGTACATATTTCTTTTGGTTTATGATATTTATCAAGTGACATGCTTAAGCTTTTGACATCTACATAACAGTTACAAATTTTGAATACATATTGATATAAAGAGCTGGGATTAGCAGGTCAATCAGTCTCTCCTCCCTGTAGGTGCTGTGGTGAGAATCACAGCTATGATAAGACTCAAGCAACCAGGACTTTTAAAGATTCAGATATCCTCTTATCCAAAATATGTGACATGAACTTAGATTTTCTGGATCAAGATTTGGACAGACTGTAGCTAGGAACTTTTGCATGGTTTGAAGCAAAAAGTATCATATATTGGACTAGTTGGGGTTTCTTTTGTTAAAGAAAAACATACACTACGAATACTAACTGCATGGTTTGCATATGGCTGAGAGATATACTGTGCCTAGCATATGTCATCTGACTTGTTCAGGAGTACTTTTAGCACATGACATGAAAGAGACTGACCATCACTCTGAAAGAATTTACCCCTCTTTTTACATGTAGATTTGTGTAAAGCACATTTGCAATTTAGTAAATATGCTGCCATACCGTTCTAAACTATGTGCCGCTGACTTTAATTTACATAGGAAGTGCTTGTGTTGTATTAGCAGAAATCAATATCAGTGGTTTGTTGTGTCCTGACTAGAACCATAAAAAAAAAAATTACGTAAAATCCACTATAGACCACAGTTGCAGTTTTGAGCAAACTAATATGAGATGTGGTTCTTTGCCACCTTTTCTTCTTATCTGTTCAAAGGTTGTTACTGCTTTTTTTCATTGTTAAACTTTTTCATAAGAGTAACACTTTTTCCTTATAGAACAGTGACTTTTCTATTGAACTTCTTTATTTATCCTTTTTTTCACTTATGGCCTAGAGAAGATATGGAAACAACATGAAGCATTCATACTCCTATACCTCCTATATGCAATATATCTTCTATCAATAACAATAGAAAAATATAATAAATTAATATTAAAATAACGCTTTTTTTTAGTTTCATAATATCTCACCATTAGTATGTAGCCATCTTTTGTCTTAGAAAGTGGAGATATGTTCCATGATTTTTTTCTTAATTCTAAAGAATAGTTCTCCTTGATATTCAAATAGTATGTATGATCAGATGTGACAGAAACATACGTTTCTTCTGTGATTGATAGAAGAAAACTCTAATTAGCTGAATATTCAATAACCATATACTGCTATTCATACACATATCCAAATTTTGTCCACATCTTTTGAATCCCAAATCTTCTAGAAACACATTTGATTAACCTGTAACTCTGTATAGCTGATTTTTTTTTTTAATCCACATCCTCAAGTATTGAGACAAACTAGTCTTACTCACATGTGCAATATTGCAATTAAAATTCTGCTAGATACATGACTCTACCAACAACAAATGTGCTATAGGTTTCTGGTATGAGAATAATGCAGATTTAGAAAGCAAGATATACATGCACCATCTTCATATGTTTTTGAATTAACTTATACATTCAACAGACACATTTCATTAAAGACAATTCTATCACAGCAGTTTTTTTGTCTGAGGTAATTTATTCTAGAAAATATTTGTTTATTCTAGAAAATATTACATATTCTAGCAAATACCCTCAAGCAATTCCTGTGAAGTAAATGAAAAGTTGAATCCATTAATAAAATTTTAATTGAATTTTTGAGCCAAAATGTGCTTTTTAAAAAACATATATAGAGAGACTATTAAGATTAATAACTTCTGTGTGAGGTGAAAACATAACAAAGGGAAGAATTTTCTCTAGAAATGAGGAAATAGTTAATTTTTAAATTTTGTTTTCATATTTTTTCTGCAGATGTTTACATGTGTTTAGGACTTCTATATTTCACTCTGAAAAAAAGATGTGTGACCATAGCAATTCTATAGGTGCTACTTGCCATTATTATAGCCATGACAAGAAAGAATTTGATAACAAGGCCAAACTATGTGTAACATTCCAGATGACTGACCATTTGGTACTATATAAAGTACTGAGGCTGTTTGGTTTTTTTAATTACTTCCAGCATCGTGCAGAACTATGAAATACCTCTCCTTTCTACACTGCAAAATGTAACCTTACTGGTCATTATTTTAAAAGTTCAGAATACTTTCCAGCACTGAAGCTCTTAGCATCTGTAAAAAGTCCTGCTAGCCACAAAAGCCCATTCAGGAAAAACTTTTCTTCTACGCACAACAGAGTAGCTGTCTTCTACAAAGGCTTGCATCAGCTGTGTCCTATAGTTTAATAGGAACATAAAACTTCAACATGCTTTCCTGGCTGGAAGTTTTTCTGGCACATTTTTAACAAGGATTAAGCTCCATTCTCAGGAAAACATCAGTCCTATGTTACAATATAGTTCCACATAAACTGATTTTTTATGAATCCCTGCATATTCTTTAAAGTACACCCAAAGTTCAATCTAATATAGATGGCATCATCAAATTTTTATACCATTACTATAATTACATTTGCACACACAACTCAATTACCAAAGATATGGATCGTTACCTGCACAATTTGATTATGAAATTTAAATCAATATATTTGATATAATTACAGTTAAGGTTACAGTACATTTTGTCACAAACCACATTATACATTACTGTCTTGTTTTATGCATTTTAATAATTCACTTTAATCCAGTATACTTCAATAAAAAGGGATATTTCTCTTCTAGAGTAATTTCACTAAATAGGAGGAGATGGGAAAATATATTGTGCATTAGCAACTAAAGCTAAGCAAATTATCTATCCTGCATTTTGTTTTAATAATCTACAAGCACATTGCTGTATTTTGGAGACAAAGAAATAGCATTGCTGCGCTGTTTCATTCTGTGTTCACAGAAGCTGATCCATATGAGGAAATTTATAGAAGGAGACATATGCAAAGTTAAAGCCAAATTGGGTGTTAACACAGAACATGTGTTCTAATATGCTTGTCCAGGTGCCAATGAGTGTCAGATTTGATTCAAAGCTTAAATTTGGACAGTTCTGAACTAGCAAATATTTGATAGTGAGTAATTCGTATATGCACACTAATTCATGCATGCACATAAGCTGTCTCTAAAATAGAGTAGTTTGAGGGAGACCAGCAGGGAATCTGTTTAGAAAACACAAACATACACTTCTAAAACAAATTAGAAGCAGAATCAATTTAAGAATACCCATATTTCATAGTGATGAAAATTTTCAGTTAAGTTATTCCTATACAATTTCATTAAAATTAGGGTGTAATTTGACTCAGAATGTTTCCATACCTGTGCTGGGACAAAGCTAACTGTATAGCACCACAATCCTTTTGTATTTTGACTTTTATGTTGTCACCTGGCATAGTTTCACTCAAAGTGAAATGGGTATTCACTTGCTTCAAAAGAAAACATTAAACATGTGTTTCATCTTAAACTTCAACTCAAATACCAAGGTGTTTTCTGTAGCTATCAGCTTTTATCTTCTTTATAGATCAAATGATTAACAGTAATTTAAGACTTCACTGTTAATAAGCATTATTAACACACATAATAGTAATGTCTATGCTATGTTATTAAATGTAATATGCCTCTCTGCAATCGCAGATCATGACAAATGTTTTATTGCAACCTCTTGATAGTCCCTGAAAACTGTCCTTGAAATACTCATTTATTTTACTTTTAATTCGGATGACCTGTGCTTTGGTGTCTGACACCAGGACACTGTCTTATTCAGTGTAACAGACAAGTGGCAGATTGATCAACAAAAGGCAAAATTTTCAAAAAACCCACGTAGCAAAGCCTATTTGAAAGGCTTTATGGTCTAGCTTTATTTTAGCACAGCAAAGTTAATATAGTCTCAGCTTTGGATGAAGAACTATAATGTCATAGAAACAATGTTAAACTACAATAATATAAAGGACATACAAGCTGTAAGTCCTAACTATTTAATTTTTTTCCCCTCAATAACTTGATCCAATTAAGAACTCTGTTCAAGGTGAAAGGCATTGAAAAATTTGCTTTAATTTAGATTTAATGTTATGTCTGTTCATTCAACCAACAAGTTTAATTTTTTCATTAGGTTCTTGGCCAAGTCTGGAGTTAGGATTTCTCCTTTCACCAGAAATTTACTTCTTCTACATAAGTGTTGAATTGCTACGATTGTGAAAGGTTATTTTGCAAACTGGACATTAAAAATGTACTGTGATTTCTGTAAAAAAAAAAAAACCAAACTGATTTTTAGCAGTTTTCTAATATTGATTCAAAAAAGTTTTAGATTTCAACTCTTCAAGTCAAAGATGAATAATCTTCTTGAACCCAGGATTACCACTTGTTTTCATGTTCTGATCATTTTTTTTTCCTGAGGTCTTGATGTTGTGATATTTTTTCCTAATGGTTTTTGGGTTTGAAATTAAGTATAAGAAGTGAATATGCATGTACATTTCAGTGATGTTTATGCAAAGACAAGGGCAGTGAGTGACTGTACAGGAGAAATAATTCTTGCTTTTCTTTGTGGCCTCATTAACTTGTGGTATACTAGTAAAAGAGAGAAAATAGGTATCTTTTAGGTTTTTATCATGGGCAGATACTATACTCTGCAAGTTATTAATTAAATCAGATTTCAGATTCCACCATGCAAGTTAATAAGCTACTCATTAGGAAGAGAAACTATATTTTTCCTCAAATTTATTAACATACTTTCAAATTGAGACCTGCAGAAATGTACTCTACGCTTGTGACTGCAATATCTAAGTAGGGATAAAATATAGTCTTATTCCTGGGAATGGATTTTCTTGTCTTTATTGAAAGATGATTTAACAACACAAATTAAGTGAATTTTAAAAGACTTGTCATAATTCTATTTCTTTATATATTTTGTAAACATGAAGTAAAGAGAATGACTGAAATCTATTTACAGTCTTTTAAAGTGGGAATATTGGAGGAAGAAAAAAAATCAATTTTTTGAGCTTATCAGCTTATGTCCATGTATTCTTTGGGGTTTACTCTTTCATCTGTGATCCATGTCCCATTAGCGTCAGAGATCATGGTACACCAAAGAATGATTCTACTGTTATCTCAGGTTGTATCGTAGTGAATCCTGAGCTGTTCAGTCATGACTTTGAACCTCAAGGTCTTTTAATGAAAAACCATACATGTCTAGAGTTAAACTACCTGTGGCTAAAACTGGATTGCTATGCTCTAGCCAATTCTACCTCCTATTTGAACCATATAAATCATGACAAATGTTTTTCTAGTTGAAAAATAGCTGCCTTATCGGGAGCATTAATGGTATGTGCTACATAAAATGTATGAGAAGACATCCATTGGGATGAAAATCATCTTGTTCAGCAGAGGTTAAGAGATAGTTTATTTCTTTATTATTTTAGGATGTTACCTAACTTTTTTACTTTGGTAAAAAGAGGAATTTTCTGCTCCCTAAGCCATTGCGTTAAATCAGCTCTATGAATTGAAGGAATAAATTATTCACTGGGATATGGAGCAACAACAGAGAAAGATATGCCAGCTATGTCCTGTCAAAGACAAAAATAGTGCTGCCATATTGTTCAATATGGGGTGCTGCAGAAGTTAAGAGACAGCAGTGTTTCCCTTGTAAAATGCAGGAGTTCCTATAGACTCAAATATAGATTCCACAGCTTAAAACTGTATCTTTGTGCATCAGGCAGAGTAGGAGACAAGTAAAATGAATGAAGCAATAGGTTGCAGAAGTAATACTTCAGAATAGATTCTGAAAGAAGTCCACAGTATTTAGGGTAGACCTTAAGCTGACATTGCTTCCTGGTAAATCCCAATTATCCTTAGCAAAATCTGACCTGGGCTTTCCTGGTCATGTGAATCCAGAAACAGAGCAGTCATACACACTATCCAGATTTTTTTTCTAGATTAGAAAATTGTATCTATTGCTTTAATAAAACATATGAACAGGCTGGTTCTAATTACAGACATTTTAATGAGATACAAAACCAGGAGGCCATAGCGTATTCTCAGTATTTACAGTGCAACGACTTCAGTATGCATAGTACACACTTTATATTCTTAGGTATCCTGTCCTGAACAACGCAGAATAAAGTTGGCTTTATGTCTCTCCATCCATTAAAAAAAAATTAGTCCAGTCTATTAAATTGTTCAGGCAGCCCACAGGCCTCAAGTCCATTACAACCACTGAGCTGAGGAAAGCAGGAGGCCATGGAAGGTTGGCCATAGACAGATGTTCACTCCGCAAGCAGCTGTTGTGGTTTAAGATGTTACTGCCAACAGCTATTGATCACTGTACTTCTGAAGAAGTTTACTGCTCTCGCTACTGCATGGTGGAGACGGCTGCAAAAACAACTGTGTCATTTAAACAGTTTAAGTAGATGGTTTGAGTTAACAAAACTGATTTTACTGTACACATGTGGGAGCATTCACAAAAACAACTTTGCCATTGACTTGTGCCAAAACCCAACTTGCTGGGTAGTAATGAGCAATTGGAGGTCAGTGGGGAGGGTGTAATATCTCAAACCAGCATGTCCAGATCAGGAAGAGGGTATTAGGCTACAGACAAAGATTGCAGTAACATCACTCAGCTGAGTCCTTTTCTGTGGCAGACTTCAACAGGTAGATCCACTGTGCTGAAGTACCTTATGTCAGAGTTTTGCTTGTACCAAGTATGTCCGTTATTAATTTCTAAACACATGAAACAACTAGGTCATCATTCCATCAGCATCTAGCTTAGTTTTATTGTCTGACTCTTAGTGACTTCACTGTTAAGTGTTTCACAAACTAGCAAATGTAAAAGGGTGATTTTTTTTTTTTAGAAAAGAAAAAGAAAAAAGGGAAGTCTCAAGACACCTGCTTCATTTTAAAACAAATGCTATTACTCTCTTTCCTAGTTAGAATTATTTTACAATTGTCTTAGTAAAAGTGATTTTTCTAATCTGAACCTCCACAGTCACACAAATAGGACACTCAACTTTGTTGAACATATCCTCTTCATGTAGTGATATGATAATAGTTTTATGCTTCAAGGGTATGTTTGCCTTACGTTAAGCTCTCTCCATGTATTGATGAATGCTAATCTATTTTTAATAAGACCAATTTGGACTCAGCTGATTAAAATAGTGTAGGTAAGAGCTATGAAATAATCCAGAAAGCCTGATAACAGCCCTTGTTTAATATCTTGGAATCAATTTTAATTAAAGAAGTAAGGTCCAGATCCTCAGCTGGTGTAAAGTGACATTGTTTTTAATGGAGCTATGTGAATTTTCCCCTACTTAGTGTCTGATCCTGTGACTGTGCCTTGTTTGTTTTTCTCTAGGTTTATTCTCTTTCACTGTTAATGAAATGCTTCCTGCTTCATTTCCCGAATGTCAGCTGACTGAAAAAAAATCCTTGAGATATACATGTACTAGCAACTAGATTTTCCCCAATGCACAATGACAATGTCTTCAACAAAGATTCTTTAGTTTATAAGACTTCTGGTTCTGAGGCTTTCTATTTTTTGATAAGCTTTTAAATAAAAATCTAAACTTGAACTTTGAGTCTGTGAACAATACTTTTTTTAAGATTTGCATATTTAAACTGCATCATCTAAATTAATCACTATTTCTTTATTCACTGGCAAGCAGAAAAAAATATGGGGTTTAGCATTCTGCAGAAAAAGCTTAAGTGTTTTCTCAGTAAAATTAAAAAAAGTTATTTTTTCAGGTTTTCTGTGGGTGTACCTGTTTTACTGTTCAATAACTACATGATTTACTGAAAGTTTGATTATAGTATAGTTATATACTATATATATTATAGCTTATATATAGAAGTAAAAGATGTCCTGTTTCTCTGTGCGCCCAATCATTATGAAAACTCCAGAACTCAACAGAATTTCATTATTCCATTTATTGCAAAGCTTCATTTTGCAGATATTGTTTGCTGTAAAAAAGTGGAGAGTTTATGTGAATCAAACTTTTATCAGGCTTTGTCTATTTATCAAATCTGGTTTCTTGGGAATGAACAGTCTCAATGATAACTGTTTCTGTCTATGGCTGGCTATTGAAACGACAGCTTTTCAAACTGTATAAATCATTAATTTCAATAAGAAACAGAGCATAGAGAATTAAATACAGGTTCTGTTAGTATTATTTGATTATGGACCCTAGCAAGCAAGTGTGGTCAAGTTTATGGTCAAATAGTAACGAAATTCAAAATCTTTGGAAATGATAGAATGATTGAATTCTGGAGAAAACGGGAGTCCTCAAATTAAATGTTTCCCTGCATAATATAGAAAGGATAGTTTCCAGGTGACTACAACACTTGGACAGTCCATCCTGTGGTCTTAGTGAAAACCTCAGCTAAAAGAATTTTTCACATAATGTATTAATGTGATCCAGATTCAACTATTAGGATGAAATCTTTGCCCACTGACTTCCCCATTGACTTTGACAGGACAAGAATTTAATCTGTAATGTACACAGCTTACTCTAAAACCAGATAATAGGACCTTTTTGCTCATCAAGGATGAATATCCTTATGATGCTTAAATATCACAGATGTCTAGCTAGATATTTCCAAAACTATGTCTACAACATTACTAAAAATACTTGGCTGACATCCAAGTGCACTTTGTCTACAAGACTACATGAGCCTTCTACACAAAATTTCCTATGCAATATATATAAAATTCCACTTCACTCCTCATTTATATTTCGAGGGTAAAAGAGTATATTTGAATAGAGAGGGAAATATTTTCTTAATGTCTAGAAGAAGTACAAGTGAATTTTGGACTGCAAGTTTGGTTTTGTAAAAAAGAAAATAATAGAAATGTTCCCATGATTAATGTTATTGTTATTACAATGTCTGTTACTATTTCTATTACTATTGCTATTCAATTCCAGGAAGACTAGATTTGTAGAAATCTAGACTGGGAATACAAAATTCACATTAATATAATTTTTCTTTAATTCTAGAAAATTTTAAATTCTAAATTTAATAATTATTCTAAAATGTCTTTCTTTGTCCTTTATTTATTTTTTTTCATCTTCAAAAAGTTCACAGTATTATAAATCCCTGTGCTCAAAAATGTCTTTCTTTGGAGGAAATTATAATTTTATTTTACTATTTTTTAAGCTTTTAGTACATTTTGGGAAAGAAAACAAAAGATTTAGTGTATGAATCGCTTATCTGACTTTAGAAGCAGAAGTTATTTATAAACCATAACACAAGACAGATCCTTCCTATCTGATATTTTGACTGACTCACTTGCAACAAATATTATAAGAGGGATCAAAACACTCCCTTATGGCCTTACAGATTATTATCTTAAATAAGATAACCAAAATACAGCTTAAAAAAAATTCACAGCTAGAAGTGTATGTTTCCTGGTCATGATGAGTATTTTCTCTTCTGATCATTCCTGTACAGTTCAATGCATTTACAATTTGTGGTCTTGGTATATTTTCAAGTACTTATGAAAGTCATTGAATCTGTCATGAAATCAGTTGCTTAAATTTTATTCAGACCATGAAGATTAAGGCAAACAGTGAACATAAGATCTACCTGTACAAAATAGGAGACTGTGTTACAAGCAGTGTTGACCCTTAAAGGTACCCTTTCTGGCCAGACCTCATCTGAGTTTGACCTGCTTACTCAAAGCAAATCCAAGACACAGAGGCCATCCGCAAAGAACACTTCTTTGCAATAAGGTCTAAACTGTATCTTCACTCTTTACTGTGACACTTACATACTGCCACTTATGTGTATTTCTTCTTGCAGGATGTTTTTTACAATGCATTTCCTATTTGAGTTAATATGTTGTTGGATGAGCAAGTACTAACAAGAAATTTAAAACATTTATTACAGATCTAGCTCTTTACCTGTAGTACCCTGGAAAGACGGTATAAAAACATCATCAATGGACAACTCTCTAAGAAAGCTATATTTGAAAAATTTGTCCCCTTTAGACAAAGAAACTTCTGAAAGCACTTGAGACTGCACCTGACAGATTACTTCAGAAAGTTTTCCATAAATATATCTTAATTCTTGTACATTGTTAACAAGAATTAACAAGTTAAAGAATTCCTTTAAAACATGATGCAAAAATTGTAAACATACTTTGAAAGTAAATTTTAACAGCATTTTCCTGGTAATTTTCATGGAAATATAGTTAACAGTTGCACTGATTCTGCTAGGGACATACCAAGGCAAAAAGAAGAACAAACACTATATAAAGATCAAATCTACATTAGTTGAAACAAACAAAAAAAAATCAGGGATAAATTTTTCTCTACATCCTTTCCTGGGGATCAAATCAAGATGACTTATGTAATGTACCGTAAGAAGTTTTAATAGCATCAAATGTGAAAAACATTGTCAGCTTCTTGAAAGCAGCAATCCACACCTACCATATTATGCTCACTTTTCAACATTACCAGTTCTAAATGACACTACTACACCTTATATTCTGTGATTGTTAGTAATATGAGTACTCTAATCTTGATAGAATGATCTTATCTGAAAGCAAATATAATAGGTTCCCTATAGTTTGAGTCAGGTCCTGTATGTTCAGAAATCTCTTTCTGTATGCTATATGCCAATATAAGTAAAACAGTGATTTGTCCAGAAACATCTGCTAAAATACTTCAGACTTCTATCTCTTTGCCAGTCAACAAATTATTTCTTAACTAATCCCCACCTTCTTTTTGACCAGCTTTTTTATATTCTGCTTACCCTTCATTGAACAAAGGCAATTGCATCCTTTTCTGTGCTAGTGTAGTTTTGCAGATAACTGGAAAAACTTAGACTTTTCCAGAGTAATGTACTTTCCACAAAAGTTCAGTTTCAGCCCATCTCCTTCTCTGGGATCACAGGCGCTTCTTCAAGGTCTGTTGATCTTTGCTGCTTTTACTACTGCTATAATGCCCACTCTTAGGCCCCAGAACTGAGGGTGGAAATGGTTAAGGAGTTCAACTCCTCATTCTTTCATAAGTTCCAGCTCCAAGGAAAAAAGTGGGAAACAAATATGACCAGGAATGTCTTACTGATTCTCTTGCCTCTTAAAGCTCCTTTTTTTCCTCCTCTCAATAGCTACCTGTAATTAAGCTTCTTCTGAAGCTCTTACTGAAATTTTTTCATGGATCTTTTGAGTGGAGACAAGTAGAGTTCTTTTTCCTGAACCATTTTTATCAGAGAGAATCAAAAGTAGTCTCTCTCACTGAAGAAAGCAGATCTCTTCATATCGTTATCCACACAAGGCACTTTGAGAAGCCAGGATGGAGTCATTTGCAGAACGGCACATTAAATTCTGATAGCCAGTTACATAGTATGATGGTTATACCAGATTTTGTATAGGTTTTGACTGCCCAGGCCTTCATAATGTATCAGGCCTCATTAGGGCAATTTGCTCATGTCAATTCCTGTTACAAAGTGGTAGGCACATGGATGGAGCACTGTAATAGCAGCCTGTCTCAGAGCCCATGCTGAACTGTTCTCTGATGTGCCTTGGATTTTATAAATAATTGAAAACAATAAGTGGCAGGAGAGCTAGCAGCAGGAAGCACACAACTCACTGTAGTCTGTGTGTGAGCAGCTCCCCTGGACTAAATAAAATCAATAATCACCAACCAACCTTCTTGGGTACTATAAAAGCTGAAGATCCCATATTGCCTTTTATAAATGAAAACCACGTAATTGACAGCAGTGACAGCTGCTGAGAGCACACCACTCATTGCCTGTTCTCGGTGCCTCTTTCCTCTCCCTGCTCCCACCAACAGAAACAACAGATATATTGCAAACACGAATGACTGGCATTGCTGTTGTACACAAAGAACTCCTCACTTATTGCCTCGTAATTGGAAATGAAAAAATGGAAGCACTGCCAGCAAAATGTTGTTAATGAGGCACTATGGGCTCTGATTTCAAAAGCTAAAATTTGCTTAAATCAAAATAATAAGGAAGAATTCTCTAGGATACTACTGAGAATTCAGACAGCTCTTGATGTGTCCTCTCCATCCCCATCTAGTTCTATACATTCCCCACCACCAACTGGGGATAATAATAGGAAGGAAACATACTTCCTGACTCAGTGTATTGCTGTGAAATTATTAATCAGTCAATGTTTGTGAAGTGCTATGAAAATGAAATGCTACTCATAAGTATTAAATATTATCTTTTCACAGATTCATTCTCCCCCCTCCAGCCTTTCAGCCTACTCTTATTCCCTTCTCTTATAGTATTACTATATATTTTGGAGTGTATATTTCCAGCATGCTAAGCAGTGCAGCAGGATTCAGGTCTGTTCTATGAAGCGTTCATCTGAAAAAAATTTTACAGTCATTTACTGTAGAGAAACCTGAACAAGCTATTTCTTTACAAAGTTTTCCTTCCCACTATCCTAAAATTACTCTAAACAACATTTGAGACAGCAGCTAACCTACTATCACAGTTTAAAGCTGGGCTGGCTATGAAACTGATGGCAGATGCTCTTTGTTAAACCCCTCCCTCCTCAAAAGGAGGTAAATAGACAAGGGAAAGAGACTTACAGGTTGAAAAATTTAAAGTGGCTTTAATCTAACTACAATAATAACATATAATGATTATAGGAAGAGCAATAATGGAATATATACAAAACCAATAACGAGCTCCCCCTACCCTGATGACAAATACATCACCCAGATACTGTGGGGCACACCCCAGGAAAATCCCAGACTATACTTAGCAGCAGACAGGAACTGGATGCAGGAATGTACGGAACAGAGGCAGAATAATTGGGCAAAGTCCTCCTCTAACACTTGAGCAAGGAGCCAAGAACAGCTGCAGAGCTGTATCCTGCAACATCACTAATACTCCCACAGACAGCCCCATGCTGGGCTGAAATAGACTCCTGGGCCATGGGTGTGGGCGGAAGCACCAGGTGAGGCTGCTTAGGGCCATTAAAACCATCAGCGCCCTCAGGCCCCTGCTGATAAAAGGAGAGGGAGTGACCCTTGTGATCACTTGGTTTTATACTGAGCATGATGTATACAGGATGGAATAGTGTATCTGGTCAAACTAGGATATCTACTTTATGCTGAAGCATTGACTCGTGACTACCTAAGTGCCTGGGTTTGTACTTACATGCATCCCACGCTGATGGACTGCTTTTCTGCTAATGAACAAGTAAGACAAAAATTACATTCATTGTGGAACCTCAGACTTACTGGTGCCCTAGGACACACATCTTTGCTTTTTAGAGGCTATTCACTCTCCTTTCATGATGAGGAGACTCTACAATCTATACATTCCCCACCACCAACTGGGGATAATAATAGGAAGGAAACATACTTCCTGACTCAGTGTATTGCTGTGGAATCCCTTGAAAAGAGAGAGCCTAAGATCTCCACCTCTTCTCTATCAGCAAGGGTAGCTTGAAATCCCTATTTTAGAAGAGATTCTGAGACACCTAGCATCTTCCTACACATCATCTCCATTTTCCTGTTCACGTCCTTCTTTTGTGACTGGAAACTAAAGAGAACTGAGAGACTGAGAACAGCATCCTCAGCCACTTCCCAGACCACACAGGAGAGCATAATTCTGTTAAGTGCTGGAAGGAGTGAGCCCCAGTAGGTGAGAGTAGCATGCAGTGCAGAGCTGAAGAAAGGCACAGCTGACGAAGAGTACTTTGCAAAGCAAGTAGACAGTGCAGAGAGGCAGTGAGAAAGGCTAAGTCCTCGTGTAGGCTCTAGCCAGCAAATTCAAGTGCCAAGTTGTCTAGGTAAAACAGTATTGATTTAAATCACACATGTTGATAGTTTTGAATTACAGGGGATGTCTTGTGTTAAAAATCTACCAGAAACATTGAAGTAAATATGGGAGCGATTCACTGCTCCCAAAATTTAGATTCTAACTTAAAGCATAAGAAGTCTTCTTCCCGAAGGTTTTGGAAAGAGGTAGTTCGTTGCAATAAGAAAAGAGCCATGAGAAGGCTTCTAAGAGACACACACACACACACACACACCCAAATTCTATCACTCCAGGTAGTCTATTTTTCATTTCAAAACCAGCTAAAATTTAAAAATTGTCAAGTACTGGAAAACAATTTGATCGTATTATCAACATGTTTTCTATCTAATCTTAGAAATATCAACTATCTAATTTTAAAGGTCCTCCGTTCTACCTCCTTTTCAAATTACACATCCCAAACAGTACATTCAGCTAATCTGAAATGTACATGCTTAACTGGGTGTTTTTAACAACTAAACAAAAAAATTCTGGTAAATTACAGTTTAATATGTAGCAAATGCTTCTTTTGCTGCCTTCTTGGTTATTGTTATGAAGATGTGTTTTTGCTATAAACGAATAGATTTCACGTTCTCACAGCCATCTGCACTGTGAGTGACATAGGGTCTATGTTAGTTCCCTATTAGAAGAAATAAAATCTCCTGTATAATTAAGGATAGATTAAAAGGACTTCATCAGTCATTGTCCAATTTCTTCTTTCTCATTTCTCTAAGGCATTATGTTCTAAAGTATATAGAATCCGGTTTTTTCTTTTTTCTTCCCCAGCCCCACCCCCCCCCCCCCCCC